>JAJPUD010015358.1:17023-37667 GCA_023553655.1 Myrmecobius fasciatus
AAATCACTCATATGTTTTGTAAATAAAAAAGCTTTTAATAAAAAAAGTGATGTAGTAAAATGATTTTCCACATGAAAGTGGCTTGGAAGAACTTTAGGAAATGTCAGTCTCTCTTGGGTGAAAGGGAACACAACCCAGTGCACACTTTTTCCAGAAAGATGACAGGCTTGGGGGGGGAAGGGGGAGTCTTAGGCACAGCATGGATAATCAATCAAGACCCTTTGTCCTGGGTCAGCAGCACAGTAACACAGCATACCAGGAGTGGAACCTCCAGCTCCAGCACAGAACACAAAATCTAATCCCTAGAAATCAGACAACAGATACAAATAGATCAACTATCCCAGATTAGTAAGCAAATTACAAACACCTAAGGTTCCAGCCTGAAAAGCTAGTGTCCATGCATAGGAAGTGACAGTACCCCCAATGCAAAGGTGAACTTTAAAAGCTCAAATTACTCAAATGAAAGGTATTAATAATATTGAAGAAAACTATAACTTAAAAAGTAGAATTGGACAAATGGAAGTTGATCACTTTATGATATAGAAAGAATGATTTTATCATTCAAACAAAATCAAAACAATGAAAGAAAAAGGAAATGTAAAATGACATTGAAAAAATGATCTGAAAACAGATTTATTAGAGATAATTTGAGAATTATTGGAACAGGGTGAAGACAAATTACAAAGAGAAACCAGGAAATTGCTTGAGCTCTTCCCAGGTTCCCTTAGAATCAAAGGTAAGTAAAGCCTCTGAAAAAAATTTGGAGTGACAGAATCCACAAACATTAGGAATGAAAGATTTTCCAGCTTAAAAAGGACTTCAGGAGAAGTCTCTCTTAGGCAGATGGATGGGTGGAAGACATGGTATAGCACAAGTGAATAAAAAAATTCAGCAGGGGGTTCTTAGTCAAAGAGTAAACAAGTAGCATTTCTCCTCCCTCCTGTCTCAGAGAGCTAATTGCAGGTCAGTTGTGAGACCTCCAATTCAAACACAAAAGACAAATTGTAAGCCCCTGAACCCTACTATAACTGGTGGGACTAAGCCAGGTCAATCCAGAGCAGTGGGAAAGCTTGCAGAAACACTGGCTCTAGCACAGAAAGTAAATGAGAGACCTTCTTCCCCAGCAAAAGAGTTTTGGGACAATTTCTCTGCTTCCTAGGAACAGAGCTCAATTTTCAAAAATGAATAACAGCAACAACAAAAAAAGCAAAAAAGAACCTTGACTTCAGAAAGCTATTATGGTGACAGGCAAGATCAAAACACAAACCCAGAAGAGGGCAACAATGGCAAAAACAATAGCTCCATGTGAAGTTTGAAAAGAGGAGATAACATAGTCTCAAGTTCAAAAGAATCCTCTTGGAAAAACTCAAAAAGTATTTTAGAACTAAAGTAAGAGATTGAAGAAAAATTGGGGAAGGAAATGAAATATGGAGATTTATGAAAAATAAGTCAAAAGTTTGCGATGGGGGGAAAGTCAACAGTTTAGAAAAGCAAGCATGGAAATTAACTGAAAGAAACAACTCCTCATATAATAAATTTGGTGAAATAGAAAACAAGTATATAATGAAGTAAAAAAGAGTTCAAAAATTGATTTGGCAAAATTGGAAAAATAAATTTTCTGAGCAAAACAACTCCTTTAAAAGTATATTGGTCAAATGGAAAAAGAGGTAAAAAAAAGCTAACTGAAAAAAGTGATAAAAATATAGAATTGAACAAATGGAAACAAATGATTCAATGAAACATCAATGATCACTCAAAACATGATAAAAAACATAGAAGAAAATGTAAAAGAGTTCATTGGAAAAACAACCAACTTGGAAAAAATAGATCCAGGAGAGATAGTTTAAGAATAATTGGATTACCTGAAAGCCATTATCAAAAAAAAAAAAGATCCTGGACAACATGTTTTTAGAAATCATAAAGGAAAATTGCTCAGATATCCTAGAAAGTAGAGAGTAAAATAGTCATTGGAAGAAAACACCAATTACTTCCTGAAAAAGAATTTAAAATAAAAACTCCATGGAATATTGTAGCTAAATTTCAGAATCATTAGCTCAAGGAGAAAATTCTACAAGCAGCCAGAAAGAAATATTTTAAACATCAAGGAGCCACAGTCAGGATCACACAGAACTTAGCAACTTCCACATTAAAGTACTGCAGGCCCTGGAATGAGATTACAAAAAGCAAATGAATTTAGACTATGGCCAAGAATCAGCTATCCAGCAAAATTGAGCAGAGCTAAAAAGAAAATTTTATCTTTAAATAAATACATTTCAAGAGCATAAAAAGGTAAAAAAGGAAAGAAAAAATGTTTTCTATGTAATTGAGAAATGAGGCCTCTGTCAGAAACACTGGCTATAGAAAACTGAAGAAAATTTGTAAGAACTTTAATGTATTTTTGGAGTTGCAAGCTGATCCAACCATTCCAGATGCAATTTGGAACTATGCATAAAGGTTTATGAAACTGTAGATATCCTTTGTTCCTGTAGTAGCACTAAGTTTTCTGTATCCCAAGGAGAACATAAAAAAAATATAAAATTACCCATATGTTCAAAAATGTTTTTGTGGTAGCAGAGAATTAGAAATCAAGGTCAAGCCCATTTATAGAGAATTGCTAAATAAAATATGTTATATGAATATATTGGAATACTGTTATTCGATAAAGAATGATAAACAGCTTAGCCTCACAAAAATCAATATAAAATGCTGCTTAGTCATGCCTCAACTGACTACTGTCTCAGAAGGCCAGATCTCCAGGCCCAATTTAGTAGTAAAATTGTGAGCTCTGGCATAATAGGCTAGAATATCAGACATGTTTTTTTTTTCACAGAAAAAAAAAAACTTGTCTCACTTTATAGAAAAATAGGTGAGGAAAGGGTAAAAAAGGAGAAGGCTAATAGAAGGAAGAACAGAAGTAGGAAGGGAAAGGGCTAAGAAAGGTGAAGAGGTGATAAAAGGGGAGAGCTGTTTGGGAGAGATGGTGGTAAAAAGCAAAACACTGGGGAGGAAAGGAAGGAGGAAAGGAAAGAGATAGTATAACTTTAGGAATAGAAGAGGGCAGGAAATAGAGAGTAATTTTAACTGTGAATGTTAATGGCGTGATTTCTCCCATTAAAGTAAGATAGCAGACTGGGTTAAAAGCTAGAAGTTGGCAATATCTTGTTAACAGGGAACACATTTAACATAGAGTGATACATATAGAATAAATATAAAAGGCTGAAGAAGAATATATTATGCTTTAGCTGAAGTAAAAAAAAAACGTGTCACAATACTGATCTCAGATAAAGTAAAAACAAAAATAGATCTACTTAAAAGAGATAAAAGAGGTAACTACATTTTGCTAAAAGGTTCCACAGATAATAAAGTATTAAACATATATGCACCAAATGGCATAGCATACAAATTCCTAGAGGAGATACTAAGTGAGCTGCAAGAAAAATTAGACAGCAAAACTATTCTAATGTTGGATCTCAATCTTGCTCTCTCAGAACAAGGGGAAAAAAAAGATAAATAGGAGAAATATAAAAGGGGGTGTTTGAGATAAATTGTGTTAGACTACCGGTGGGTGTTCTTTACCTTTTTTGCAGTTTTTTGAGTTTGAATGTTTATAAATTTGATTTGGACTTATCATAATTTTTAATTAATCCCTTTAAATATACCTTAAAATGCTCCTTTTTAATAGTCATAAGGAAGTTTTTTTCCCGTGGGCAAATATTGCTTTAAAATACAACCATCTCTTGCATTTACCCACCAGAAACTGATTTTTTTTCAGTCCCTCAACTTAATATATGTTAAATAATTTTGGTAAGTCCAGATTAAGAGATCAATATGACATAATAAATACTGGTCATCATCCATTTGGATACTTTGCATTTGTCTCCCCTAATTAGAATCTGAGCAGCAGACTCAGAGATTGTCACATTGTTTTTTCATTTGTGTACTCAGTCTTTAACTCTATCACTAGAACAGACTAAGTGGATAACAAATGATTTCACTTTTTCAATCAGGTTTAATCAGTTATTTCACATAGAAAAAATGCAGAATATATCTGCCAATCCCTTATTATAAGAGGTATGTATCAGGCTAAATAAGTTATTTCACATAAAAAAAAATGTAAACTATATCTGATCCAATTCCTTTTTATAGGAGATGTGTACAACATATTAGGATAGTCAAAAGTTTTACAAAACAATCAGTAAATCTTCCAAATGATTTGATTTCTTCAGATGGCAGAGAGTTTTGTTATATTAGGGAATTTATCATGGATCCTGGATATGAGCTTTAGACCCTGCTCAGACAATTAAATTAAGTACTTTAATACATGCACATTGACTAAAACTAGGACTAGGACAGATTTAGACAACAAGGTGAAGAAAGGGACTGTAAATAGAATGCTATTTTTAATTTTTTTCACTTAATAAATAAGCTTTTCAATTATATATTAAATTATGTAAATCATACTTGTAAAATTTTGAGCTCCAAAATTTTATGCCTCCTCCCCTTTTCTATCCCTTGCTTTACATGGACAATCATGTTAAATGTAAGTGATGTCATAAATTAATCATTAATTTTCATAAAGCCATTGAAGTACAATAGTGAATGAAAGACATTATAATTTTTTGTATGTTGTCACATAATTGTCTAAATATCTCTAAATAACTACATTAATAAAATAGAGAAAGAAGAGATCAGTAATTTAGGCTTGCTACTAAATAAGATAGAAAAAGAACAAATTAAAAACCCCCAATAAAATACCAAATTAAAAATTTTAAAACCTAAAGGAGAGATTGATAAAATAGAAACTAAGAAAACCATTGAACTAATAAATAAAACTAAGATTTGGTTTTATGAAAAAAAAAACCCTTAAAATAGATAAAATTTTGGTTAATTTTATCAGAAAAAGGAAAGAAAAAAATCACCACTATCAAAAATGAAAGAGGTTGACTTAGAACTTCAAAGGTCGTAATGAAAATGGAATTAAATCAATAA
The DNA here is from genome assembly GCA_023553655.1 of Myrmecobius fasciatus. NCBI lineage: Eukaryota > Metazoa > Chordata > Mammalia > Dasyuromorphia > Myrmecobiidae > Myrmecobius > Myrmecobius fasciatus. Next base: position 22,013 of record JAJPUD010015358.1, read on the forward strand.
TTAGGAGCTATTTTGCCTAACTCTATGAGAGCAAATCTGACAATTTAACCGAAATGAATGAAAATTTACAAAAATATAAATTGCCCAGTTTAAATACTTACATACTCCCATTTTAGCAAAAGAAATTGAAGAAGTCATTAATTAACTCCCTGAACAGTCTCCAGAGCTAGGAGAAATCAAAAGTGAATTCAACTAAAAATTTAAAGAACAATTATTTTAAATACTGTGTAAAGTCTTTGGGAAAATAAGTAAAGAAGGAATCCTGCCAAATTCCTTCTATGACATGAACACAGTATTAATACCCAATCCAGGAAGAGCTAAAATAGAGAAAGAAAATTGCAGATCAATCTCCCTAATGAATATTGATGAAAAAAAAATGTAATTAAAATATTAGCAAAGAGATTACAGCTATTTATTAGCAGAAAAATACAATATGGCCACATGGGATTTATACTAGGACTTCAGGGCTGGTTCATTATCAGGAGAAAACTATTAAAAACTACTACCATTAATGATCATATAAATAGCAAAACCAATGGAAATCATATGATAATCTCAATAGATAAAGAAAAAAGCTTCTGATAAAATACAGCACCCATTACTATTAAAAACACTAGAGAGCATAAGGAAAAAGGGAGCTTTCCTTAAAATAATAAGCAAGTAGTATCTATCTAAAACTTACTTATAATTTGTCTTTGTAATGGAGAGAAGCTGGATGCATTCCCAATAAGAGTATATGCTCATTATGAGCACTATTATTCAATATTTACTAGAAATGTTGGCTTTAGCAATAAGAAAAGAAAAAAGAAATGAAGGGTATTAGAATAGGCAATGAGGAGATAAAATAACACTCTTTGCAAATATGATGATATACTTAGAGAATCCTAGAAAATAGTTCAAAAACTTACTCAATTCACAGCTTTATCAAAGTTGCAGCATAGAAAATAAACCTACACAAATTTTCAGTATTTCTATATATTAATAACAAAGTCCATCAGCAAGAGATAGAAAGAGAAATTTGATTTAAAATTACTGTAGACAAAATACATAATTGTAAGTTTATCTGACAACACAAACATAAGAACTATATGAACACAATTACAAAACAATTCTCAAACAAATAAAATAAGGCCTAAACATTTGGAAAGCTATCAATTATTCATGTCTAGGCCAAGCTAATGCAATAAAAATGACAATTCTGTCTAAATTGTTCTACTTGTTCAGTCACATACCAATCAAACTGCCAACAATTTTTTATAGAACTAGAAAAGATGAAAACAAATTCATTGGAAGAACAAAAGGTCAAGAATACCAAGGGATTGATAAAAAAAAATACAAAGTATAGTGGCCTAGTATTATGAAACCTAAAATTATATTATAAAGCAGCAGTCATCAAAACCATTTGGTATTGTCCAAGAAATAGAGTGGTAGATATGTTAAAAAGATTAAATACACATGAAACAATAACCAAAACCTATATTAATCTACTGTTTGATAAGCCCCCAAACTCTAGCTTCTGGAATAAGAACTCATTATTTGACAAAAAGAAAAACTTGAAAATAATATGTTAGAAAGTCATCATAGACTTCTACCTCTACCTCCACACCCCTACCAAAATAAGTTCAAAATGCATACCTTATTTGGGAATAAAGGATGATACCTTAAACAAATTAAGAGAACAACAGTCAATGTACTTATTAGATTTTTGGAGAAGGGAGGCATTTATGACCAAAGACAAACTAGAAAGCATTATAAAAGGTAAAATGTACAACTTTGATTACATGAAATTAAAAAGTTTTTGTTCAAACAAACCAACAGAAACCAGACTAAAGGGGAAGTATAAAGCTGGGAAAACATCTTTCCAACCACTGTTTCTGATAAAGATCTTATTTCTAAAATCTATGAAGCATTGTGTCAAATTTATAGCAATAAAATCTTTCCTCAATTGATAAATGGTTAAAGGATATAAAGACAATTTTCAGATGAAGAAATTATAACCATTTGTAGATATAAGAAAAAAGTGTTCTAAATCACTATTGATCAGAGAAATGCAAAAAACAATTCTGAGGTACAACTTCACACCTCTCAAACTGGATAAGATGACATGAAAAGATAATGATAAATGTTGGAGGTGATGTGGGAAACCTGGGAGACTAATCCATTGTTGATGGAGTTGGGTAATGGTCCAACCATTCTAGAAAGTAATCTGGAACTATGCTGACAGAGCTGTAAAACTGTGCTTACCTTTTGACCTAGTAGTGCAATTATTGAGTCTATATCCCAAGGAAATCATAAAGGAGGGAAAAGGAGCAGCAAGTGCAAAAATGTTTGTATTAGCTCTTTTTGTGGTAGCAAAGAAGTAGAAAATGAGTGGATGCCCATTATTTGGAGAATGACTGAATAAGTTGGTAGTATATGAAGATAATGAAATATTACTGTTCTATTAAAATTGTGAATAAATTGATTATATGAAGACCTGGAAAGATTTACATGAACTGATGCTGAGCAAAACAAGCAAAACCAGGAAAGTATTGTTGACAATAACAGCAAAAAGGTGCACTGATCAACTATGAAAGACTTGTTTCTTTTCAATGGTTCAGGGATCCAAAGGAATCCCAATAAATTTTGGACAAAAATGCCATCTGCTTCCATAAAAAGAACTAAGGAAATTCAATATAAATCAACACATGCTATTTTCCTTTCTTTTTATCTCCCATGGTTTTCCCCTTTTTCTCCAATTTTTTCTCTCCCAATAGAATTCATAAAGCATGTGTATTAAAAATGAATAAACTTATTATAATAAAAAGAAAGAAATCCAGATTATAATTGATTATGGAGAGATAGTACTGTACAAATGAAGACTCATTAAGCATAACTATTTTAAAAAATAAGAATAGATTTGGAAATATTTATTCCTTATCTTACTATAAAATCTTATAACCAAAACAAATCTAGAAAGTCACTTTTTAATTTTTTCCACTAGAGCTCATTATTTTTATATTTTATTTATAAATTTTTTTACATTTACTTTTATATTTTATTCCCACTTTTTCCTCCCCTTCCCCTCTGACCTCCTCTAATACCTTCCCAAGATGGCATTCTATCTGAAAGGAAATATAAAAGTACAATAATACTAAAGATATGTCCGTATTGGTTGTATTGGCAAAGAAGAATCTGAACAAATGGGAAAGGCCATGATAAAGAAAATAACAACAATAACAACATGACAATTGTTTGCTTCAATTTACATTGAGATAACTTTTCATCATTTGTTTTTTGAATTTGTCTTAGATTATTGTACTGATAAGTTATATCAAGGCTGATCATCTGCAAAATGCTGATAATGTGTACAATGTTCCCCTGATCCCAGTCAATTTACTTAGCATCAGTTCATGTAAGCATTTTCAAATATTTCTGAAATTTGCCTGCTCGTCATTTTATTGGGTAGCCTTTGTTTTTAACTTCTTTTTCCACTAAAACAGTTCTAATTTTAAGAGTTGTTTTGCTCAGAGATTTTTTTCCATTTTGTCAAATATTTTTTTAATTGAAAGTTTTTACTTTTTAAATATATACATGGATAATTTTCAACATTCACTTTTATAAAACCTTGAGTTCCAAATTTTTCCCTTGCTTTTCTCTACCTACTCTCTTACACTGCAAGTAATCCAATATATATTAAACATTTCCAATTCTTAATACATATTTCCAAAAATATCATATCACACAAGAAAAGCAGATCAATAAGGAAAAATTGAGAAAGAAAAAAAAGTGAAAGTAAAAAAAGAAAAGGAGTAAAAATACTATCTTGTGATCCATACTCAGTTCCCACAGTCTTCTCTCTGGGTGTAGATGCTCTCTTCAACACAAGACCATTGAAATTAGCCTGAATCATGTCATTCCTGAAGAGAACCATATGTATCAGAATTGATCACTGTACAATCTTCCTGTTGCCATATATAAAGAGCTCCTGGTTCTTAGCATCAATTCACGGAAATTTCTCCAGGCGTCTTTGAAATCATCCTGCTCATCATTTCTTACTTTTTTACTTGATATTTTTTTTTATTTTCAAAATATATACAAAGATAATTTTTCAACATTGAGCCTTGAAAAATCTTGTGCTCCAATTTTCCCTTCCTTCCCCCCAATCCCTCCCCTGGAGGGCAAGTAATTCAATATATGTGAAACAAAGTAAAATATATGTTAAATCCAATATAGGCATGTATATTTATACAATTGTCTTGTTACACAAGAAAAATCAGATCCAAAAGGAAAAAAAATGAGAAAGAAAATAAAATGCTAGCAAACAACAAAAATGTTATGTTTTGATTCACCCTCAGTTCCCAAAATCCCCATTCTGGGTGTAGATGGCTTTCATTATCACAAGATCATTTGAAACTTGCCTGAATCATCTCATTGTTGATAAGTGCCATGTCCATGAGAATTGATCATTGTATACCTTTTTTGTTTCCATGTACAATGATCTCCTGCTTCTGCTCATTTCACTCAGCATCAGTTCATAAAAGTATCTATAGGCCTCTCTGAAATAATCCTGCAGATTGTTTCTTAGAGAATAATAATATTCCATAACATTCATATACCATAATTTATTCAGCCATTTTCCAACTGATGGGCATTCACTCATTTTCCAGTTTCTTGCGATTACAAAAAAGGCTGCAAAAAATATTTTTGCACATGTGAATCCCTTTCCCTCCTTTAAAATTCTTTTCGATTATATACCCAGTAAAAGCACTGCTGGGTTAAAAGGTATGTACAGTTTGATAAAGTTTTGGGGACAGTGCCAAATTGCTCTACAGAATGGTTGAATCTGTTCACAGTTTCATCAACAATGGATCAGTGTCCCAGTTTTCCCATATCCTCTCCAACACTTGTCATTATCTTTTCCTGTCATTTTAGCCAAACTGAAAGATGTGTAGGGGTATCTCTGAGTTATGTTAATTTGCATTTCTTTGAGCAATAGTGACTTAGAGAACTAACCAAAATTTACAAGAATTCAAGACAAATTCCAATTGATAAATTGTCAAAGGATATGAACAGACTATTTTCAGATGAAAAAATTGAAAACATTTATAGTCATATGAAAAGGTGCTCTAAGTTTCTGCCATACTAGATTCCAATTTTCCCAGCATTTTTTTGTCAAATAGTAAATTTTTATCCCCAAAGCTGAGGTCTTTGGATTTGACTAACATTAAATTATAACAGCCATTGACCATTTTGTCCTCTGAACCTAGCCTATTCCCCTGACCAACTTCCATATTAAAACTAAAGTTTTAATGACTGCTACTTTATAATATAGTTTTAGTTGTGGTCCAGGTAAACCACCTTCATTTGCATTGCTTTCATTAATGCCTTTGAAATTTTTTACTTGTTTTTCTTCCAGGTGAAATTTGTTATTATTTTTCTAGATGTGTAAAATAATTTATTGGGAGTTTGATGGATATGGCACCAAATAAGTAAGACCATTTAGGGAGTATTGTCATTTTTATTACATTTTCTCAGCCTACAATGAGCACTTGATATTTTTCCAATTGTTTAGATATGACTTTATTTGTGTGAAAAGTGTTTCGTAGTTGTGTTCATATGGTTCCTGACTTTGCCTTTGCAGGTAGACTCTCAAATATTTTATATTATCAACAGTTATTTTAAATGGAATTTTTCTTTGCATCTCTTGGTGCTGGACTTGGTTGATAATATATACAAATCCTAAAAATTTATGTGGATTTATTTGGTATCTTGCAACATTTCTAACGTTGTGAATTGTTTCTAGTAGTTTTTGGGTTGATTTTATAGGGTTATTTAAGTATACCATTATATCATCAGCAAAGAGTAAAACTTTGATTTAGTTTTCCTCATTACCTCATTACTGATTTAGGTACCAGCACCAAATCTGTGTCATAAAAAATTTTGGTAAGGCTCTTTCTTTATTTTTCCAAAAAATGTGTATAGTATTGGAATTAATTTTTCTTCAAATGTTTGGTAGAATTCACAAGTAAATCCATCTGCCCCAGAACATTTTTTCTTAGGGAGTTCATTAATATCTTGTTTTATTTCTTTTTCTAAAATGGGACTATTGAAGTAATTTATTTCCTCTTCTGTTAATCTGTTAATAACTTTTTGAAGGCATTCTTCCATTTACTTAAATTATCAAATTTATTGACATACAGTTGGGCAAAATAACTCCTAATTATTGCTCTAGTTTCCTTTTCATTGGTGGAAAGTTCTCTCTTTTCATTTCTGAGACCAACAGTTTGATATTCTTCTTTACTTTTTCCAATCAAATTAACTAAAGTTTCTATTTTGTTAGTTTTTTTTCATACAAACATAAGCTATATTTACTAATTCAATACATAATTTACTTTAAATTTTATTTTCAGAATTTCAACTTTATTATTTAATTGGGAGTTTAAAATTGGTTCCCTTTCTAGCTTTTTTAGTTGCAAGCTCAATTCATTTATTTTCTCTTTCTCTATTTTATGCAACTAAATATCTAGAGATGTAAAATTTCTTGTAATAACTGCTTTGGCTACATCCCACAAATTTTAGTTGCCTCTTTATTGTCATTCTCTTATATGAACTTATTGATTGTGTCTATGATTTGTTGTTTGACCCACTCATTTTTAGGATTAGACTATTTAGTTTTCAATTATTTTTTTTTCTATTTTCCCCTTTCCTTTTATTGCATTTAATTTTTATTGCAACATGGCCTGAAAAAAATCATTTCCAATACTACCTTTCCTATTTGATTTTCAGATTTTTATGCCTGAATACATGGTCAGTTTTTGGATAGGTTTCATGTACTGCCAAGGAAAAATGTATATTCCTTTCTGTCTCCATTCAATTTTCTCCAAAGGCCTATCATTCCTAACTTTTCTAGGATTCTATTTGCTTCCTTAATTTTTTCCTTATCTATTTTATGGCTTTATTTATCTACTTCTGAGAGAGCAGATTTGAGATCCCTCCCTAGTATTGTTTTGTTCTATAATTCTTTTTGCTGCTCTCTTAACTTCTCCTCTAAGAAGTTGGATGCTATACCACTTGGCGCAAATATATTTAGTCTTGATATTACTTCATTGTCTATGGTACCTTAAAATAGGATGTAGCTTTCCTTCCTTAACTTTTTAAATTAGTATTATTTTTGCTTTTGCTTGACTTGAGATCAGGATTTTTACCCCTGTTTTTTTTTTTTTTTGTTTGTTTGTTTTGTTTTGTTTTGTTTTGTTTTTAACCTCAGCTGAAGCATAATAGATTCTGCTCCAGAATTTTACTTTTACCCTGTATGTTATCACTCTGGTTTAAATGATTTTCTTGCAAATAACAAATTGTAGGTTTCTGGCTTTTAATCCAGTCTACTATCCTCTTCTGTTTTATGGGAGAGTTCATCCCATTCCCATTCACACATAAAATTACTAGTTCTGTATTTCCTACCACTCTTTCCCCTAGTTATATTTTTCTCTTTCCTTTGCCTCCTTTCCCTCCTTCCCTGTAGTATGCCTTTGATAACCCTTTGCAGCTCCTCCCCCTTTTTATACCTTTCCCCTCCTATTTCTCTTCTTTCTATTAGTCTCCACCCTTCCATTTACCCTTTCCTTTCTACTTCCCTATATTGTGAGGCCATCTTTTCTGTGAAGCTAAATGTGTCTGATATTCTCTCCTTGAGCCAAATCTGATGAGAGCAAGATTCACACAATGCTCATTCTCATCCCTGGATCCTCAGTTGCTATAGGCCTTTTTTGCCTCTTCATGAGGTGCAATTTATCCCATTTTAACTCTATTTTCCTCTTCTTCCAGTGGAATCATCTTTCCTCCAATAGTTTATTTTTTAAATCATCACAATAAAATCTGATTATACCTGCACCAACTCAGTATTCTCATATCAGAGATACAGATCTCAAGAGCTAAATATATCATTACCTTTTTATGCTTCTCTTGCATTCTGTATTTCAAGATCAAGTTTTCTATTCAGCTCAGTTCTTTTCATCAGAAATAGATGAAATTCACCTATGTCATTGAATGTCCAATTTTCTCCTTAAAGATGATGCTCCCTTTTGCTGGATAGTTAATTTTTGGCTAGAATTCAAATTCCTTTGCCTTTAGGAGTATTAGCTTCTATGTCATCAGATCTTTTAAAGTGAAAGGTGTTAGGTCCTGGGTAATCCTGATTATGATTCCTTGATATTTGAATTGTTTCATTCTGGAATGCTTGCAATATTTTCTCTTTGATTAAATCATTCTGTAATTTATCTCCAATGTTCCCTGGAGTTTTCATTTTGGGATCTCTTTCAGGAAATGATTAGCAATTTTTAATAGCTCTTTTACCCTTTGGTTATATGGCATCTGACAGTTTTCCTTGATGATTTCCTGAAAGATGATGTCTAAGTTCTTTTTTTAAATCATGGTTTTCAGGAAGGCTAATAATTTTTACATTATCTCTCCTAGATTTATATTCCATATCAGTTGTTTTTTCCAATGAATTATTTTACATTTACTTATATTTTTTTTCATTTTTTTGGGTTTTGTTTCACTGATTCTTGAAGTCTCTTTGAGTCATTCACTTACATTTGTTCAATTCTAATTTTTAGTGAATTATTTTAAGTTAGCTTTTTTATCTCCTTTTTCATTTGACCAAAGGAGATGTTTTGTTCATTGCATTTTTTTCAATTTCACAAATTCTGTTTTTCAATGATTTAGTTTCTTTTTCATATCCATTTTTGTAAGGAGTTATATGCTTTTTCTATTTCATCCAATCTATTTTCTAAGAAGTTATTTTTCCATTTCATCAAATCTATTTTTAAGGAGTTTTCTTCAGATAATTTCTGTTTTTTTTCTTTTCCATACCATCTTGCAAAGATCTCATTTCCTTTCCTCATTTTTCTTCTCTCTTTTAAGAACTTTTTTTTGAATTCTTGCAAAAGAGTCTTGTGAAAGGGGGATCAATTCAAATCATGCTTTGGTTGTTCGTCTGGATCTGACTTGCCTTTCAGATCCTCATAGTTTGATTTCTGTTCTCTCTTTCCATAAAAGCTATCTATGTTCAGAGTTCTTTTTGCTTTTATTTTTTAAGGGTTAAGGTCTGCTCTTAAGGCAAAAGGGCAACAGCTGCTTAATTTGCCCTGGCGTCCTGGTTGCTAACTGAATTTCAGTGCAGGGTAAATGTGGCAAAGTCCCTAGTTTTTCTGGGGCTCTTTGGTTCAGGCACTCACAATTTGCCTTTTTTATTTGCTTTGGGTGTCTCTCAGCAAATCTGCTGATCAACTGTCTTGTAACCAGGACAGAGGAGTCTAAAAGCCTCACAGTATGTTCCCTGGTCACAACACCATGGCTTTCCAAGCTAGTTCCTTGCCCTGGGCTCCCTGGGCTGTGATCTGGGCTCAGCAACCTCTCTCCTACTCAATTGAATCAATTGAATCAGATCTTTTCAGAAGTTCTTCCTAAGTATCTTTATTCTGGAAATTTGTTGTACTGCAAATATTTGTGGGTTCTTTCACTCCAAAACCAGTTCAGAGGCTTAATCTGCTATTGACATGAGGGAAGCACAGAGGAGGACTGATAGAGATGAGTCTACTCTCTCCCATATTGGCTCTGCCCTTTCACTATTCAATTTGTTAAGCAGAATTCTATCATTTCCTTTGACCAGTAAAAGAACAAAACAGAAGTTATGAAGAAGTATGTCTGGACAGAAAAAGTGAGTGATTATGAATAAAAGAGTACTAGGGAACTTAAAAATACTATGGTTCAAGATCCACATTTTATGTATGAAAAAATTAATGCCTTGAATTGTTATGAAAGTTGCCCAATATTGCAGAAATAGCTAGTGAATCTTGAACTGAGATATTCGAACTTTAAAACTATTGTAATACAATACCTGTAAAAATTCTGGGGAAAAATTTTAAATTATGTTAATCACTTAGGAAAAAATTAAGTCAAAGATAATTCTGAGATTGCTATGATATAACTGATTATGTTCTCCTTATATAAAATTGTAATTTCACTTTAAGTTGTCCTATGGAAGCAGTTGGTTGTTTTTCTTACTAACTTTTTGATTCAGAGGCAGCTTGCAAGTGACAATTCCTTTATCATTTTGTTCAGACTATCCTGAACAGATGAATAATATACTTTTAGATGTACAACAATTTTATATAAAAATAAATATTAAAATTATATTAAAATTTTATATAGGGGGCAGCTAATTGATGCAGTGGATAGAGCATGAGCCCTGAAGTAAGGATAACCTGAGCTCAAATTTGGCCTCAGACACTTAACACATCCTAGCTGTGTGACACTGGGCAAATCACTTACCCCCAACTGCCTCAACAAAATACATGCGTATACATATATATATGTGTGTGTGTGTGTGTGTGTGTGTGTGTGTGTGTGTGTGTGTGTCTACATATATCTTCCTTTATGACATACTGAAAAAATGAGAGGAAATACTAAGGAAAATTAAACCAAAACCATTAAGCAAAAAATCTCCCTATTCAGTTTTTCCTCTCTTTAAAGAAAGAAGATTCAGTTTTATAAACAGTTGGATGATCACCAAAGCAACCAGAGAACATGTCAAATAAGAGATTTTCAAAAGCATGTCAAGATCACAGCCTACTCACTTATATTTTTTACTTTAACTCAAGATTTGACAGATCATTTAGAGGAATTGTTAGTATATCTGTGGCTAAATCTGAGGTTTTTAGAATATTGAAAATCCATCTAAACTCCTCAGTCAGCTCTTACACAAATTTATTTTTTATATTGTTTTCATAATTAAAATTAGAGAAAACATTTGAATGTAGAGAGACTTGGAATGCTGTTCATAATCTTGTAATGTTAAAAATGATTTTAGTTCAGTTTTAAAAAGAAATTCCTGGGGGCGGAGCCAAGATGGCGAACTGTGAACAGCTTTCTCTCTGAACTCCCTCCGACATTCCCCCAACCCAGACAAAGTAAGCTTTAAAACTGGTTTCCGAGTGAGGTCCTCGCCAAGCATTTGGACTACAACGCACTTCTATAAAAGATCTACCTTGAAAGAACTCCGGAGAAGGTTAGCCTCAGGGGAAATCGGCCGCTGGTCGCGATCGGACTCCAGCCGGGGCGGAAGTCAGGGCTGTGATAGAGGGGCGGATTTTGGGCACCCAGGAAGCCCCTGGGAGACGCCTGGGCCACTTTGCTCTGCTTGCGGGCAGGTGCTTTGACAGATCTGCCTTTGGTAAAGGGTGGATCTAGAGAAACTGAAAACGTGGTCTAGCCCCACCAGCCTCAGACCGGAAGTCAACTCGGCAAACTGCCCCAGGGCAAATATAAATTGTTGCAGTTTTCTCGGCTTTTGACCAATATCCCAACTTTAAATCATGAGCAAGAAGCAGAAGAGAGCTCTCACCATAGAAAGCTTTTACGGAGAAAAAATAGAACAGTCTCCAGATCCTGACATTATGAAAACAATCCCAGATGAAGCCACAAAGGCAGACTTAAGTTGGTCTCCCTTTCAGAAGGCTTACCTGGATGATTGCATTAAGAATCTCAAAAGAGAGCTAGAAGAAGAATGGGGAAATAAATTGAGATCAGGGCAACAGAAATATCAAAAACTGGAAAATAGGACTGGTGAATTGGAAAAAGAAAACAGTTCACTGAAAAACAAAATTGGTGAATTGGAAAAAATCACCAATTCACTGGAAAATAAAAATGGTGAACTGAAAAACAAAATTGGTGAATTGGAAAAAGACAACAATTCACTGAAAAACAAAATTGGTGAATTGGAAAAAGACAACAATTCACTGAAAAATAAAACTGGCAAAATGGAAAAAGAATGCATTGAATCCAGAAATTCAATTGGCCAGCTACAAAAGGAGCTAAAAAAGATAACTGAAGGAAATAATACTCTAAAAATTAAAATTGAACAAATAGAAGTAAATGACTCAATAAGACTTCAAGAATCAGTTAAACAAAAACAAAAAAATGAAAAAATAGAAGAAAATATGAAATATCTCCTAGGAAAAACAACTGACTTGGAAAACAGATCCAGGAGAGACAATTTAAGGATTATCGGACTCCCTGAAAGCCACGATGAAAAAAAGAACCTGGATGCTATCTTCCAGGAAATCATGAAAGAGAATTGCCCTGATGTTTTAGAATCAGAAGGCAAAATTGGCATTGAAAGAATTCACCGATCACCTCCAGAAAGAGACCCCAAAATTAAAACCCCAAGGAATATCGTGGCCAAATTTCAGGACTATCGCACCAAGGAAAAGATATTGCAAGTAGCTAGAAAGAAACAGTTCAAATACCGAGGAACTGTCATTAGAATTACTCAGGATCTGTCAGCTTCCACATTGAAGGATCGAAGGGCCTGGAACCAGATATTCCGAAAGGCAAAAGAACTTGGATTACAGCCAAGAATAAGTTATCCAGCTAGAATGAGCATCATCTTCCAGGGAAGAAGATGGTCATTCAATGATACAGGAGAATTTCACCTATTTCTAATGAAAAGACCTGATCTGAACAAAAAATTTGACCTCCAAATAGAGAACTCAAGAGAAACATAAAAAGGTAAAAAGGAAAACTCTGGAGAACTATATTCCTACTATAGGTATCCTTTAAAGAATGGCAGTATAATTTGATTTTTCTTTGATAATAATGGAAAAGAAATTAGAGGTGGAAGGGATACCATACTGAAAAAGAAAAAGGGGGAGGGGGGAAAAGGAGGCAAAATAAAGTAAAAATATAGGAGGTAAAATAAGGCAAAATCTCATAAAGAGACATAGAAGATCTAATATAATTGAGGGGAAGAAGGGAGGGCGATGAGTATTGATTGTGCAAACCTTACTTTCATTAGATTGGACTCTAAGAGAGTATATCAGACACATTTGGCTTCAAAGAAAGCACTGACCCTCCTTGTGGGAAGGTAGGAGGGAGGGAAGAAAAGGAAAGGGATAAACTAATAGAAGGATTAGGGGAAAGGTATAAAGGGGAGGGAGGGACTCTAAAGGGAGGAGGATTATTGGTGGGAGGTGGTCTTCAAGAGCAAAGTACTGGGGAGGGGGGAAGGGAGAGAGGGGAAAGGGAAGAGAAAATCATAACTCTGGGTAAATAAGATGGCAGGGAATACAGATATAGTTATTTTAACTGTGAATGTGAACGGGATGAACTCTCCCATAAAAAGGAAGCGGGTAGCAGACTGGATTAAAAGCCAGAATCCTACAATATGTTGTTTACAAGAAACACATCTAAAACATAGAGATACATACAGAGTGAAAGTAAAGGGCTGGAGCAGAATCTTCTATGCTTCAGGTGAACAAAGAAAGGCAGGGGTAGCAATCCTTATCTCGGATCAAGTAAAAACAAAAATAGATCTAATTAAAAGAGATAAGGAAGGAAACTACATTTTACTAAAGGGTTCCATAGACAATGAAGCAGTATCAATACTTAACATATATGCACCAAGTGGTATAGCATCCAAATTCCTAGAGGAGAAGTTAAGAGAGATGCAAGGAGAAATAGACAGTAATACTATACTAGTGGGAGATCTCAACCTTGCTCTCTCAGAATTAGATAAATCAAATTCCAAAATAAATAAGAAAGAAGTTAGGGAGGTTAACAAAAGGCTAGAAAAGTTAGGTATGATAGATCTCTGGAGGAAATTGAATGGTGATAGAAGGGAGTATACTTTTTTCTCAGGGGTTCATGGAACTTATACAAAAATTGATCATGTGTTAGGGCATAAAAACCTCAAAATCAATTGCAGAAAAGCAGAAATAGTAAATGCATCCTTCTCAGATCATGATGCAATAAAACTCACATGTAATATAAGGCCAGGAGAAAATAAGCCACAAGTTATTTGGAAATTAAATAATCTAATCCTGAAGAACGAATGGGTGAAAGAGCAAATTATAGACACAATCGAAAATTTCATCCAGGAGAATGACAACAATGAGACAACATACCAAAATTTGTGGGACTCGGCTAAAGCGGTTATAAGGGGTAATTTTATATCTCTAGATGCTTACTTGCATAAAACAGAGAAGGAGAAGATTAATGAACTGGGCTTACAATTAAAAAAGCTAGAAAAAGACCAAATTACAAACCCTCAATTAAATACCAAATTGGAAATTCTGAAAATTAAAGGGGAGATCAATAAAATTGAAAATAAGAAAACTATTGAATTAATAAATAAAAGTAAGAGTTGGTTTTATGAAAAAACCAACAAAATAGATAAGCCTTTAGTTAATTTGATTAGAAAAAGAAAAGAGGAAAATCAAATTATTAGTCTCAAAAATGATAAGGGAGAACTTTCCTCCAATGAAGAGGAAATTAGAGTAATAATTAGGAGTTTCTTTGCCCAACTTTATGCCAATAAATTTGAGAATGTAAATGAAATGGAGGAGTATCTACAAAAATATAGATTGCCCAGATTAACAGAAGAGGAAATAAATTATTTAAATAGCCCTATTTCAGAAAAAGAAATAGAACAAGCTATTAATCAACTCCCTAAGAAAAAATCTCCAGGACCAGATGGATTTACATGTGAATTTTACCAAACATTCAAGGAACAATTAATCCCAATACTATATAAACTATTCGAAAAAATAGGGAAAGAAGGTGTACTACCAAATTCCTTCTATGACACAGATATGGTGCTGATAGCTAAACCAGGTAGGGAGAAAACTGAGAAAGAAAACTATAGACCCATTTCCCTAATGAATATTGATGCAAAAATTTTAAATAAGATTTTAGCAACAAGATTACAGAAAGTCATCCCCAGGATAATACATCATGACCAAGTAGGATTTATACCAGGAATGCAGGGCTGGTTCAATATTAGGAAAACTATTGGCATAATCAATTATATTAATAACCAAATTAATAAAAATCATATGATTATCTCCATAGATGCAGAAAAAGCCTTTGATAAAATCCAACACCCATTCCTATTAAAAACACTGGAGAGTATAGGAATAAATGGGCTTTTCCTTAAAATGATAAGTAGTATCTACTTAAAACCTTCAGCAAGCATCATATGTAATGGAGTCAAACTAGAACCATTCCCAATAAGATCAGGAGTGAAACAAGGCTGCCCACTGTCACCATTACTATTTAATATTGTATTAGAAATGTTAGCTTTAGCAATAAGAGAAGAAAAAGAGATAAAAGGAATCAGAGTAGGTAGTGAAGAAACCAAATTATCACTCTTTGCAGATGACATGATGGTATACTTAGAGAATCCTAGAGACTCAACTAAAAAACTACTAGAAACAATTCACACCTTTAGCAAAGTGGCAGGATACAAAATAAATCCACATAAATCATCAGCATTTTTATATATTACCAATAAAGTTCAGCAGCAAGAGATACAAAAAGAAATTCCATTCAAAATAACTGTTGATAGTATAAAATATTTGGGAATTTATCTGCCAAGGGATAGTCAGGAACTATATGAACTAAATTACAAAACACTTTCCACACAAATCAAATCAGACCTAGTCAATTGGAAAAACTTAAAATGCTCATGGGTAGGACGAGCGAATATAATAAAAATGACAATACTACCCAAACTAATTTACTTATTTAGTGCCATACCAATCAAACTCCCAAGAAATTATCTTACAGATCTAGAAAAAATAGTAGCAAAGTTCATTTGGAAAAACAAAAGGTC
>JAJPUD010015359.1:3191-37664 GCA_023553655.1 Myrmecobius fasciatus
ACTTTATATATATATATATATATATATATATATACATATAGATATTTCTCATTTAAAACTTTAGTCTTTCTATTTCTAAAAAGCTATCTAGATGTGTCCCCCTTCCTCTACAGTCTAGTAATCTTTCCTTTCTTCCTTGCCCCTTCTCTGGAATACTACCTGCTTGGTGTTACCATGGCTGTCACTAAGCTGTTTGAAACTAATTAGACCCACAAGAGTAGGACCCCACAAATTGTTATAAAATAGCACAGTTGTTTTGGTCCCAAAGTTGATCTGAAGATGGTCCTAGAATCTCAGCAAGAACTTGTTATAATTATATGCCATATCCATAGAGTAATCTCTCACTAGATCATTGTGAACTCCTAATTCCTTCCATGATCTGATGGAAATTCCTTCCAGGGCAAGCTGTCTAACAATGCTAGAACTGTATCCCTTCTTTGCCCTCTTCTGTCTTTGGTGGTATCTGTCCCCTGCTCAATGTTGAATCAGAATTCTCTGTTTTATAGGGTATAGTCCCAACCTTAATTAGAGTGTCTAACTTTGGAGACAGCATTTATCTCCTTGCAGGTTTGGATGTTGTTTTAGAACTCTTCCCTTGATGTTTTTTCATCTCCCATTATGTTTCCTTTTCTAGTTAAATCATATGCCCTTCCAGTAAATACACTGGGAAGGATATTTTACTTCCAGCATTTACCAGCCTGTCTAATTCTTCTGTGAACTTTTTTTTTTGGTTTACCAGTTGACCTTAACAATGATAGATAAATAAATACATACACAGATACATAGAGTGAGTTAATTAGCATTTTTCACACACTCAAATCTAATTCTGAAGGAAAAAAAATTTTTGCCACTAAAATATTTGACCATTACTTCTTATGTTTTAAGATGAACATTGTATGATTTTGGATTTCTTCTGGGGAAAAAAAGGCATGTAAACATAAAATAGAAGAAATGCTCTCTTAAGGCAAATCAATGTTTTGTCTAGGACTGGCATTCAGTTCTAGCAGGGATTTCCAGGCATGATACAGTCACTCCCTTTGGGGTGTTGATTCAGATGGATAGTTGTGTGGTATGCATGATTATGATATTAGAGAGGAAGCTGAGGTGAGGGATTAATAAAAACTGAGCTTAACATCAGGGAAGACAGATAATAGCTTCCTGTTAATGAAGGTTGGGATTCTTCTTCTGGTATCCTATCTAAACTAAGATAATTTACAAAATTAAGGAGTACACAGTCCCTCTGTATTTTACCCTGACCAGACCATAGCTAAAGTGATGTGTTAAGTTGTAAGCATTACATTTTAGGATAAATTGTAGAGTGTCCAAAGAAAGATAGTCTGAATAGTGAAGACTTTTTTTTTATTTTGAATGGAGATTGGTTAAAGAAATTATTAGCCTAAAGCAACCTCAGAGGAGACACAATAGCTTTCTTTAGAGACTTGAAAGACTGCCATATGGAAGACAGATTAAAATTGTCCTCACTGAATCCAAAAGACAAAGCTATGAGTAATGAGTAGAATTTGTAAAGTGATTAATTTAAGCTTGATGTCAGGAAACCTTCTAACATTTAGCTATATCTAAAAATGGAATGGGGGCAGCTAGGTGGTGCAGTGGTTAGAGCACCAGCCCTGAAGTCAGGAGGACCTGAGTTCAAATCTGGTCTCAGACACTTAACATTCCCTAGCTGTGTGACCCTGGGCAAGTCACTTAACCCCAATTGCCTCAGCAAAAAGCAAAAAAAAAAAAAGTGGAATGGGCTTTTTCAAGAGATCATAGTTCTCTCATTGTAGGTCTGTTTTCAAGAAGAGATTGGATCATATTTCAAGTTATTGTCATGATAATTCTTTTGGATTGAACTAAATGACTACTGAAGTCTTTTCCATATCTGGGACTTTGTGATACCATAGAAGTTTTCTTATGAGTAGAAAATATTGGATCATAAATACATTAGATGAGCATGGAATAAATTACCTGTTAGAACTATGGATAGGTGAACAATTCATGACCAAAAAAGAGATAAAAGGTTAATAGGAGAGAAATTTGATAATTTTGATAATGTAAAATTAAAAATATTTTCACAAGAAAAACTAATGTAGCTAAAATTAGAAGAGAAATAGGTAAGAGGGAAGGAGTCTTTGTAGTAAGTTTCTCTAATAAAGGTCTCTTTTTTACAAAGTGACCCAAATTTCTAAAAGTAAGAGACATTCTCCAATTGAAAAATGGTTAAGATTTAAATAGAAAGTTTTCAGAGAAAGAAATCCAAGCTATCAATAACTATGTGAAAAAAAAATGCTCTAAATCACAAATAATTAGAGAAAAGCAAAGTAAGACTGCCCAGAGATACCATCTCATACTTATCAGATTAACAAAGATAACAGAAAAGGAAATGACAATTATTTAAGAGACTGTGGGAAAAACAAATACATTAATGTGCCATTGGTAGAATTATCAACCAATCCATTCATTCTGGAAAACAATTTTAAACTATGCTCCCAAAATGAATAAAGTATACATACCTTTTGACCACTGTTATTAGGTCTAAATTCCAAAGAGATACACACACACACACACACACACACACACACAGAAACATACATCATATATAAAGACCTATGTACAAAAATATTTATAACAGCTTTTTTTTGTGGTAGCAAAGAATTGAATGGAGAAGGTGACCCATCAATTGGGAAATGACTGTACAAGTTGAGGTATATGAATAGGATGGAGTACTATAGTTCTGAAGGAAATCAGAAAATCCTGAGAAGACTTTTTTTTCTGTTATACTAAAACTTTTACTCAGTTTATTATTTGTAGCACCTTTCATTTTACATTGCTTTTATTGAAAGTTTAAAGATGAGTTTTCACAAAATTCAATCATGTTATTGTTTTTGTTTTGTTTTGTTTTTATTAAAGCTTTTTATTTACAAAACGTATCTATGGGTAATTTTTCAACACTCTTGCAAAACTTTCTGTTCCAAATTTTTCCCTCCTTCCCCCTCTCCCCTAGATAGTTGGTTATCCAATACATGTTAAATATGTTAAAATATATGATAAAACCAATATATGTATGCATATTTATCCATTATCTTGCTGCACAAGAAAAAATGGATCTAGAAAGAAAAAAAAAACCTAAGAAGGAAAACAAAATGCAAGGAAACATCAAAAGAAAGTGTTAAAGTGCTATGTTGTGGTCCACATTCAGTTCCCACAGGACTTTCTCTGGGTGTATATGGATTTCTTCATCACTGAATAATAGGAACTGATTTGAATCATCTCATTGTTGAAGAGAACCATGCCCATCAAAATTGACCATCATATAGTCTTGTTGCCATGAATAATGATCTCCTTGTTCTGCTCATTTCACTTAGCATCAGTTCATGTAGGTCTTTCTAGGCCTCTATGAAATCATCTTGGTCATTTCTTACAGAACAATAATATTCCATAACATTCATATACCATAATTTATTCAGCCATTCTCCAATTGATGGGCATCCATTCAGTTTACAGTTTCTTGCCACTACAAAAAGGGCTGCAACAAACATTTTTGCACATGGGGGTCCCTTTCCCTCCTCTAAGATCTCTTTGGGATACAAGCCCAGTAGAAACACTGCTAGGTCAAAGGGTATGCACAGTTTGATAACTTTTTGAGCATAGTTTCAAATTGCTCTCCAGAATGGTTGGATCCTTTCACAATTCTACCAACAATGTAGCAATGTCCAAGTTTTCCCACATCCCCTCCAAAATTCAACATTATCTTTTTCTGTCATCTTAGCCAATCTGACAGATATGTAGTGGTATCTCAGAGTTGTCTTAATTTGCATTTCTCTGATCAATAGTGACTTGGAGCACCTTTTTATGTGACCAGAAATAGTTTCAATTTCTTCGTCTGAAAATTGTCTGTTCATATCTTTTGACCATTTATCAATTGGAGAATGGCTTGAATTCTTATAAATTTGAGTTAATTTTCTATATATTTTAGAAATAAGGCCTTTATCAGAACCTTTGAATGTAAAAATGTTTTTCCCAGTTTATTGCTTCCCTTCTAAGCTTGTCTGCATTAGTTTTGTTTGCACAAAACCTTTTTAACTTGATATAATCAAAATTATCTGTTTTATGATTGATAATGATCTCTAGTTCTTCTTTGTTCAAAAATTCCTTCCTCCTCCACAGATATGAGAGGTAAACTATCCTTTGTTCTTTTAATTTGCTTATAATATCATTCTTTATGTCTAGATCATGAACCCATTTTAATCTTATCTTGGTAAAAGGTGTTAGGTGTGGGTCAATGCCTAGTTTCTGCTGCACTACTTTCCAATTTTCACAGCAGTTTTGAGGTTTTTGTGTACTAACACATCGTCAATTTTTGTATAAGTTCCATGAACCACTGAGAAAAAAAGTAAACTCCTTTCTGTCTCCATTTAATTTCTTCCAAAGATCTATCAAACCTAACTTTTCTAACATTTTGTTTACGCCTTAACTTCTTTTTTATTTATTTTTTGGTTTGATTTATCTAGTTCTGATAAAGTAAGATTGAGATCCCCACTATTATAGTTTTGCTGTCTATTTCTTCTTGCATCTCTCTTAACTTTTCCTCTAGGAATTTCCATGCTATACCACTTGGTGCATATATTTTTAGTATTGATATTGCATTATTTCCTGTGGTACCCTTTAGTAAGATAAAGTTTCCTTCCTCGTCTCTTTTAATTAGGTCTATCTTTGCTTTTACTTGATCTGACATCAGGATTGCTACCCCTGCTTTTTTTTGTTGTTGTTGTTCACCTGAAGTATAATATATTCCCCTCCAGCCCTTTACCTTCACTCTGTATATATCATTATGCTTTAAATGTGTTTCTTGTAAACAAAATATTGTTGAATTCTGGGTTTTAATCCAGTCTGCAATCCACTTCCACTTTATGGGAGTGTGCATCCCATTCACATTCCTAGTTAAAATAACTAATTCTGTATTTCCTGCCATCTTATTTGTCCTAGGTTATGCTTTTCTCTTTCCTATCGCCCTTCCCTCCTCCTTCCCAGTATTTTGTTTTTGATGACCACTTCCCTCAAACAGTCATACTCCTTTAGATCCCCTCCCTCTTTTTTACACCTTTCCCCTAATTTTACTGTTAGTCTTCTATTAGTCTTTCCCTTTCTTTTCCTCCCATCCTTCCTACTTCCCTATAAGGTGAGATAAATTTCTTTGTGATTTCAAATATGTCTGATATTCTTTCTTAGAGCCAAATCTGATGAGACTAAGATTCACACAATGCTCATCCCCCTCCCTTCTTTCTCTCAATTATAATAGGGTTTTTTTTTTTTTTGCGAGATGTAATTTCCCTTATTTTACCCCCTTTTTCTTCTTTTTCCAATATGATCTGTTTTCTACCTCTAATTTCTTTTTCATATTATTATAATAAGATCAATTTTTATCAACATTCTCTAAGTATACCAATAACAGAAATAGAGTTCTCAAGAGTTTTTTTTTTCCTTTTTGCCTTTTTCTGCATCTCTTGAGTTCTATGTTTAGAGATCAAACTTTTTGTTCAGTTCTGATCTTTTCATTAGAAATAGGTGAAATTCACCTATATCATTGAATGTCCACCTTCTTTCCTGAAAGATAATGCTCATTTTAGCTGGGTAGCTTATTCTGGTCTGTAATCCCAGTTCTTTTGATTTTTGGAATATCAGATTCCAGGCCCTTCCATCTTTTAAGGTGGAAGCTGTTAAGTCCTGGGTAATCTTAATTGTTGTTCCTTGGTATTTAAATTGTTTCTTTCTTCCTCCTTGCATTATCTTTTCCTAGGTATGATAGTTCTGAAATTTAGCCATGATATTCCTTGGAGATTTAATTTTGGGGTCTCTTTCAGGAGATGATTGGTGGATTCTTTCAATGGCTATTTTACCTTCTGATTCTAAAATATCAAGTTAGTTTTCTTTTATGATTTCCTGTAAGATGATGTCTATGTTCTTTTTTTCATCATGGCTTTCAGGAAACCCTATAATCCTTAGATTGTCTTTCCTAGATCTATTTTCCAAGTCAGTTATTTTTCCTAGAAGATATTTCATATTTTCTTCTATTTTTTATTTTTTTAAAAATTTTGTTTGACTGATTCTTAAAGTCTTATTGAGTTGTTCACTTCCATTTGCTCAAATCTAATTTTTAGTGTATTATTTTCTTCAGTTACCTTTTTTTTAGCTCCTTTTGCAATTGGCCAATTGAATTTTTTGGTTCATTGCATTCTTTTTCCATTTCACCAATTGTGTTTTTCAATGAATTGGTGGTTTTTTCATATCTCTTTTGTAGAGCATTATATGCTTTCTCCATTCCTTCTTGCAATGATCTCATTTCCCCATTTTTTTTCTAACTCTCTTGTAAGATCTTTATGCAATCTTCAAAGAAAGCCTGTGCGATGGGGACCAGCTCATATCTCCCTTTGGGGCTTTTTCTGGAGTTGCTTTACCTTTAGGGACCTCAGGATTTGAGATCTATTCCCTCTCTCCATAAAAGCTGTCTATGGTGAGAGTTCTTTTTGGTTTTTACTTATTTTTTTTAAGGTTGAGATCTGTTCAAGGCAGAGGAAGGATAGCTGCTTTAATTTGTCCTTGGGCAGGTCTGCTGATTGATTGATTTCAGGTACTGGGCAGTTCTGCTGATTGATTGATAAATTTCCAGTGCTAGGCAGTTCTGCTAATTGATTGATTGATTGATTGATTTAAGGTGCTGTATAATGGCAACAAGGTCTGGTGCTCTTCAGGGGCTCAGTAGTTTACAATCTACTCCCCACAGAAGGCAGATCTGCCAAACCACCTGCTTACAATCAGGACAGATTGACCCGAGACCCACAGAAGATCCCCAGGTCCATGGAAGCCAAGACCTCCATTCCAGTTCCCTGCCCTGGTCTCCCTGTGCTGCTGTGGGTTAAGCAGACTGTCCCTCTGCCTGATTGAAACAGCCCTGTTCTGAAATTCTTCCACTTCTTATAGAAATGTGTTGAACTCAAAATATTTGTGCATTTTTTTGACTTCAGAACCAGTTTAGAGGCTTCATCTGCTGTTGGTTTGAGAGAAGGTTAGAGGAGGTTACAGAGAGTCGTGTTTGCACTCCGCCATCTTAGCTCCACCCCTGGAAGTCCCCAGTTTCCTTATTTGTAAAACTAACTGGAAAAGGAAATGGCAAACTACTGCTATATTTTTGCCAAGAAAACCTCAAGTGGAAACACAAAAGAGTCAGATATGACTGAAAAAATGAGCGAATTAAAAAATGTCTACTGTGTACTAGGTACTGGGCTAAGCACTAGATTATTAGAAATTAAATTAAGCTTATATCCAACTCTCTAAAATGAAACAGAACAAGTCTAATCTTTTTTTCCTCTAAAGTTATCATTCAAACACTTGTCTAAAATGTCTCCCTCAACCCTCTAAATATTTTCTTTTGCAGATGATTCTCATATAGCAGGAGCTCAAGGTTCTTCTCCATTCTTGTCATTTTCCCATTGATAACACTCCATTTTATCAATGGTCTTCTAGAAATGTAGCCTCTGGAGCTGAATGTTGCACTCTGGATGCTGTCTGATCAGAGTAGAGAAAAGCTGTACTATAATATTCCTCACTCCAGACTGTGCCTCTCATCAATATTTTTTTCCCTTTTATTCCATTTGCTCATATCTTTTCCCCTTCTCCTATCACTGGCTGCAATATGTTTCTCTTTATCCTTTCTTTGCCTTTGGAGTTTTGGGGGAAATGAAATGTGTCTCTTTTCTCATTTGAGGTCTTGTAAGCCAAGACTGGAAGACCAGTTGCTGTACTGCTTTTATTGACGAAGATTTGCATTCAGGTGCTATTTGGATGAGGTGACCTATTAGGTCATTTTTCACACAATGATTCTCTGATTCTGATTCCATATCTCCTAGAAGCTGTAGAGGTCAAGTGGATGGAGCTAGTATCTCATAGAGATCAAAGAAGAAAAATAATGGAAGAGCTAAAGAGAGAGGAGCAGCGGCTACTAGGGAAAGGAAGAGAACTCTGAAGATTTTCCTCTCGTCTCATACAAGGAGTATGGTAGCAAAAGATTGGAAAACATCAGAGACTTTTCTTTACCTTCTCTGAGAAACTAGTGGGGTGATTGTGCTATAGAACTGGAGAACATAATACAGAATAGCAAGAAGAAAGCTTCAGTTTACAAGACCTAAGATGAAGGAAGGGACACCATTCCCTCTCCCCATTAACTCCAAGGGCAAACAAAGAAGAAAGAGGAACATATTAAAGCCAGTGACAGGAGAAGGGGAAAAGATACAAGCAAATGG
Source organism: Myrmecobius fasciatus (assembly GCA_023553655.1). Taxonomy (NCBI): domain Eukaryota; kingdom Metazoa; phylum Chordata; class Mammalia; order Dasyuromorphia; family Myrmecobiidae; genus Myrmecobius; species Myrmecobius fasciatus. The sequence continues at coordinate 11,492 of JAJPUD010015359.1, forward strand.
AATAAAAGAGAAAAAAAATCCCTAACATCTTTCATAGCCCTTTGGAACATAAGCATGTATGAATCAAGATCTATATAGTAAACATTTATTAAGCACCTGATATATGTAATGACCTGTTAGGTAGTTTATGAATCATTTCTTGGAACTTCTCTTGACAATGATAGTTTTGGGAGAGAAGATCAATTCTTATTTTGTTTTATACTCTGCTTCATGGAGCATGTTCTATCCTTGGGCATATCCTGAACTTTGCAATAATTGGCTATAATGTTATGAAGTTGTATTGTATTTATATTTTCAGCATGCATAACCTCATGGGGGTTAATTAGTTCCATATATTTATTGCCTGCTGTTGGCAATAGTGCTTTAAAGAACCCTCTCCTTCAAACTTGGAGTTACAGAATCTCAAAGTTGGAAGGAACTTCAGAGGTCATCTAGCCCCCAGCTTCTTAAACTGTTTTTGTGACCCTCTACAGGGTCTTGTATCTAAATGTTTGGGTTGTAAAATTATGATTTATTATCAATAAATGTTTGGTTTATATGCCTATTTTATATACCAAACTATCTGGGGTCATGTAAAATTTCTTGGATGAAAAGAGGTTATGAGTAGAAAAAGTTTAAGAAGACCTGATCTAGCCCAACCTATTCCTAAATAGAAATCTTCTTTATAATAGCCTTGGCAAGTGGTCATCCAGGTTTTGCTTGAAGACCTCTTAATATGACAGGATTTATTACAGAGGTATACCATTCTGCTCTTCAAGGGTTATGTTAAGGAAATTTTTCTTTCATTGTATTGAAATTACCTTTCTGCTGGTTCCATTCATGGCAGTTAGATATGGTATGGAACCAAGCAACACAAAACTAAGATGTCTAGAAGTTCATATTTATTCCTAGTAAGTTTCACCTCATTTTGTGCAGTAAGTAGAAGGCAGGGTCTGGATAAAGAAGACTCATTTTCTTGAGTTCAAATCCAGCTTCAAATATTTATTGTATGACTCTGGGCAAGTCATTTAACCCTATTTGCCTCAGTTTCATCATCTATAAATGAGGTGGAGAAGAAAATGGCAAACTATACCAATATCTTTGCCAAGAAAACCTTAAACAGTATCGTGAAGAGTCAGACATAAATGAACAACTTACTACATTTGGACCATCATTCTAGCCTTGTCGTTCTAGAATTTTTTCAGTCACATATGACTCTGTATGATCCCATGAACCATAGCACACCAGACTTGTCTGAGATCTGTCCAGGCTCATGTTCATTGCTTCCATGATGTTATCTATCCATCTCACCCTCTGTTATCTCCTCCTTTTGCTTCAATCTTTCCTATCATCAGAATGTTTTCCAGTGAGTCTTGCCTTCTCATCATGTGATCAAAGTATTTAAGTTCCAGCTTTGCTATTTGTGTTTACAAGTAGTCTGAATTAATTTTTAAATACTTATTGATTTGATTTCCTTGTTATAAAGCACTCTCAAAAGTCTTCTCCAACACCACTATTTTCTAAGCACATGGTTATGTGCTCATAACCATGCATCATTCTAGTCTATCATGTTTAGTCTTTTTGAATCCCAATCCTGCCATATAAAGTGTTTTAGGTCATCTGAAAATTTCATAAGTAATGCCTCATCTGTCTTCATCCAACCCATCATAAAAGATGTTAAACTTAGCAAGCACAAAGACATAGACCCTTGGGGACTCCACAAGAGACTTTCTTCCAAGTTGACATCTATCAATTATTCATTTGGAGGGGTCTAATCATCCAAACATTTCAGACTTAATATAACTGGTTCAATCATCTAGCTTATGCCTCTCTATTTTGCTGTTAGGATAACATGAAAGACTTTGTCAAACTCCTGACTGAAATCTAGGAATAATATAACTACATTTTCCCCCTGGTTTAACTGTCTAATCACACACACACATATGTAGGATATTATATATATATATATACATATATACACTGTATATACATACATGCATATGTGCACACATATACATACATTTATACTTATTTATGCATATATATATGTATGTAATCAGAAGAGATGTATAGAGTAAAGACAGGAAAAGAAGCAATGATCAACCAAAAATTCCAATACATAGCCCAGTCACTTTGCAAAAAGGTCAGGGTCAATGTAATACCTAATAAGGTCCTTTAAAAATGTATCGAAAGCACTGATCATTAATCCATTTTGTCTTAGTTAAAGAAGGACACAATCTTGGACTCCATTTTTAGTAGCTGAGAGCCATAGAGAAGAAAATTAAATTTCAAACATCCATACATATAGCCCATTAATGATTTAACCTTCCAAACATCTTTATCCACACAGTTTAGTGAACAAAGCTTTTCTAACTCCTATTTAAGTACTGTGTACATATTGCTTTGTACAGAGTCAGAAAATAAACAGTGAGATAAAAGAAAAAAAATATCAAACAAAGCTTAAAGTTTCTTCCCCAAGGCATAACTTTGCCCTTTCATTTTTCTTAAACCTTGGGGTTTTTCCTAACACACATTGGGAAGTATCTTTTTTATTCTGAGGACAAGGTAATACAGAGCTATGACTAGCAATTTTTGCACATGAGGAAGCAGCACAGACTATACCCAAGACAAGTGATATAAAATAAATCCTCAGATGCTACTGTGGAGGTCCTTGGATTGGGGGAAGGAGAAGGTTGGGATTCATGGAAGAGTTGTCACAGCCATGTCACCTGGTAGCTTCTTATTTTGACAAATTATTTTTGCTTAACAAATGATAAGCTCAATTGTCTTTATGTGACTGAAAAATAGCAAATATTGTGATCATGCATTAGACTAGCTCTATTTGTCCTGCCCTTATATTTCTACCACAGTATGATAGACTAGAGACTAGGGGAAACACTATTATAAAATAGGAGAGAGAGAGAGACAGAGGGAGAGAGGGGGAGAGAGAGAGAGAGAGAGAGAGAGAGAGAGAGAGAGAGAGAGAGAGAGGGAGAGAAAGGGAGGGAGGGAGGGAGAAAGAGGAGAGATGGAGGGAGGAAGAGGGAGAGGGAGAGACTAGAGTTGGGATATTTCCCATTAAACCTAACATTGTAATCTATTTTACATAATTTTGTAATGCCTATCAAGAATATAGAATTTGTCCATTACACTGATCTCCTTGAGACTAAAAACTATCTTTTGCCTCTTTTCGTATCCCTAGCTCTGGAGAAAGCTAAATCATTAATGTTCTATATATATAGATGCTTGAAATTTAATTTTTTTCTGTATGGTTCTCAGCTACTGTAAATGTTTATTAACTGACTGAAGACACTTGAAAATTACCACTGTTGTAATTGGTCCCTTAGGTGAAGACCATAAAGTTATTGGGAGTGACTCAAAATCAAGTCCTGGGAGTAGCAAATAGTTTTTCCACTAATTTTTTGAAATTAGGCTGGATAAAGGGAAAGAAAGGGATCTACTATTCCTTTTTAAATCATTATAGGAAATATGTATTAGTGACAAAGAAATGGAAAGAATTGTCACCTTTATTTGGTGATACTAATCTTTTCTTTACTGCCTGTAATATAGTAGGAGCTTAGTGAATGTTTATTGATTGATTGCTTTCTGACTTGTGGCTAGCTTGGAGACTTGGGGGGCAGCATTTTATCCAGTTGGGGATTGGCTTGATTTTATACACACACACACACACACACACACGCACGCACGCACACGTGTGTGTGTATGTAATATATTGTTATTAAAGTATAATAACATGTTTAATATATTGCATGCATATATATTATAATGATCAATAGATGAATATAATAAATATTTAGTGTTAATCAAGTCAATGTGACAGAATCAGCCTGGATATGTTCAACTTGCAAATAGGTCAGAAAAAAAAAGATTTTTATTTAAAATGTTGACTTGCCCACAGCAAGATTTCCTTTAGGCTCTAGGACTACTGAGATAACAGCCAAAGAGAGCTATTGTACCCACCCAGTGTTGGTTTTTCTGGTATATTAGGATAGCTGTCCTCTCTGGGCTACACTCCAGATTCCCTGTATCGTGTTCCCCAAATCCCTTCATTCTTCTGCTCCCTCCAGCCCTGTAATTTAACTATTAGAAGCATCTTCTGAGTCTTTGGCCTCTCCTTATTGGATGACTCCTCCCAGAATCCCCATTAAGAAGGAGCCTTTATCTTGCTTTAAGTGATGCCTTCCTCATTAAAATGTAAGTTCCTTGAGAACAGAGACTGTCTTTTTCTTTTTTTTTTATTCCCAGTGCTTATCACTGTGCCTGGTGCTTTTTTTAAAAAAAAAAAAAAAAAAAAAAAGGATCCTTACTACAATATACCTGACAAGTAGAAGAACACAGAACCTCCCAAAATAAGCTCTCATCACTATGAAATTTCTTTTTTCAGATATCAAGCTCAAATTTATCCCTTTTAAAATTATTTATTTATATTTTAAACACATCTATACTTTGCTCCTGGTTCTGCCTTCTGGGTCCAAGAAGAGAGTAAATCTGATCTCTCTGATGACTTATTGAAAATCCAGGCAGCAAATTAAGACAACTCTGAGGTACCACTGCACACCTGTTAGATTGGCTAAAATGACAGGAAAAGATAATGACGAATGTTGAAGGGATGTGGGACACTGATGCATTGTTGGTGGAACTATGAATGGATCCAGCCATTCTGGAGAGCAATTTGTAACTATGCCCAAAAAGTTATCAAACTGTGCATACCCTTTGACCCAGCAGCATTTCTATTGGGCTTATGTCCCAAAAAAAATCATAAAGGAAGGAAAGGGCCCCACATGTGCAAGAATGTTTGTGGCAGCCCTTTTTGTAGTGGCTAGAAACTGGAAACTGAATAGATGCCCAATAATTGGAGAATGGCTGAATAAATTATGGTATATGAATGTTATGGAATATTATTGTTCTGTAAGAAACGAGCAGCAGGACGATTTCAGAGAGGCCTGGAGAGACTTGCATGAACTGATACTGAGTGAAATGAGCAGAACCAGGAGATCATTATACACGGCAACAACAATACTATATGATGATCAATTCTGATGGACATGGCTCTCCTCAACAATGAAATTTTTCAAACCACTTCCAATTGTTCACTGAAGAAAGCCATATACAACCAGAGATAGGGATGTGAAATGTGGACCACAACATAACATTTTCATGCTCTCAATTGATGTTTGCTTGCATTGTATTTCCTTTATCTGATTTTTCTTTCTTGTAGATACAATTTTTCTTGCACAACAATGTGTGGAAATATGTATACATATATTCGATTTGTCAAGTATTTTAACATAATTAACATGTAGTGGATATCCTGCCATCTAGGGGAGGAGTGGGGAGTAGGGGGGAAAATTTGTAACAGAAAGCTTTGTAAGGGTTAATTAATGTTGAAGAATTACCCATACATATGTTTTGCAAAAAAAAGAAAAAGAAAAAAAAAGAAAAGAAAAGAAAGAAAATCCAGGCAGCTAGGTGGTGTGGTAAATACAATACTGATCCTAATGTCAGGAAGACCTGAGTTTAAATTCTGCTTCATAAACTTACATGCTATGTGACCTTTGACAAGTCACTTAATCTCTTTCTGGATCATTTATGTCGTCTGTAAAATGATCTGGAGAAGGAAATGGCAAAACACTTTATTTTTGCCCAGAAAACCCCAAAAGGGGGCCACACAGAATTGAACACTACTGAAAATGACTAAAAACCAAAAATTATTATTAAAGATGTGAACCATTTGAGTTTCCCTGTATTTAAGGTTAAACATGCCAAGTGTCTTCAATCAGTTCTCAAAACACAAGATACCTTATTGTCTTCCTTTTCCAGCCTGTAAACATCCTTCCTAAACTACAACATCAAGATCTAAGCACAATATCAAGATGTGGACTGACCAGGGCAGAATAAAAAGGACTTATCATGGCCTTACTTTTAGAAAGTATACTCTCTTTATGCAAGTTTGCATATACTCTCCTTATGCCAAGTTTGCAAAACAAAAACAAAAACAAACAATAAAAAAACAAAAACAAAAATAAAACCTTTTCAAAGTGCTGTCTAAGCATGTCTCTCTCATCTTGGACTTCTGAAGTTTTTAAAAAATGTAAATGCAAGACCACATTATTATTAAATTCTTAGCTATATTTTTAGAATCAAAACTATAAAGAGTTCTTGGGATCCAGTTCCTGTCATCAATTATATTCAGAATCCCTCTCAACTCTTTGCATGTCCTTATTTGTTAAACATGTCATTTATGCCTTTGTCCAAATTGATGTTTAAAAAAGATAGAATCTCCCTATCTTACTCAGAATGGAAATGCAGGACTGACCACTCATGACCAATTCCACTACTGATTGGCAGGGGAGCTTTGACCTCCTCTATTTTTGAGTTGGTCCAGTTCACCTTTCAGGCAATACTTCTCAGGAAATATATTATTATTATTATTATTATTATTAATGCTGAAATTATTGTGGACATTCAGCTAACACAGCCCACTGCAGCTCAGAACTACACTTAAGAGATCTACCAGGCTCATCTTTCCTGGTTAGTGGAATTACAGGGGTGGGCCACAACAACAGGCTGTCCAAGTCATGTATAGAACTGTTAAATATCACAAGTTCAAACACGAGTCCCAGAGACAATCCATTAAACACTTTCAAAGTTGATATTAAACTATTGTTATTCTTTGATACTAACCTTTTAGTCAGTTTTGAGACCTATACCACTTCATTTGCCCCCAAGAATAGGATTAAATACTTTGTCCAATAAATATGTTAGGGAAAAATACTGATTTTGTTTTTGCATTGCTCCCTACCTTTTAACACCCAACTCTCCCTGGAGATTATAGTTAAAAATGTTTCTTTGTCAAGTCAGGAAAACTAAGATAAAAACTTCTCCAGGATAAAAGGAAATCCTACCAAGTTTTTGGTGTTAAATGTGTATTGCACATATGTTAACCAGCTGCAGGTAAGCTTTGTACATTTTTTAAAATGAAATCCTTTATTGAACAAAAGATCAATAATGAGGTTTTATTGTAGCTCTTGACTCTGTGTTGTCTTCTCTAATTGCTAAGGTGGTTTTATGATAAGATTCACTTTTAAAGTTGGCTATAGAGTTCTTACCACCCTTCATGCCCTCACAAATGTAAATAAAATTGTGGAGACTATATTTACTCTTTTTTAAAAGTAAAAGTTGAAAGTTAGAATATTTGGAGAAAATGAGCTTGTTTTTAATTTGCTTTTCTATGTAGAACGTAATTCTATGCATACTGTATATTGTTTAGACTTTAATATATGCCTAGATATAGACTATTGAGTGAGGCTATCATAATATGAATTTAGATAGACACTGCAATGTACAATAAGCTGGTTCTAGAATTGAACAAGAATAAGAGATTGAGCTGTATTGCATTTAGAAAAACATGTACCATTTCTCTGAAAAGTTTTTTATCGATATCACTTACAGTTCCCAATATGTCCTTCCCTCTCCCAGAAAATCATTCCTTATAATACAGTAGTAATAATAATAATAATAATAACAAGAAGAAGAAGAAAAAAAAATACTTCAGCAAAACTAACTAGCAATATACCAAGCCTTACCTTATATGCACATTTCCAAAAGAGTATGAGAATTCCATTTGCATAATTTCTTTTTAGACCAAGCTTAATCATTAGAGTTATACAGAATCCAGTTTTGATTTTTACTTCCATCATTCCATATAATTGTCATTGTATTAAATGTTATTTTGGGTACCTGGATCTACATATTTCACTTTGCAATGGTTCAACTTTCTCAAGATTCTCCACAGCATTTGTTTCTTACATTTCCCAATCTGTGAATGCCTACTTTAGTTTTGTAGTGTTTTCAATGATCCAAAAAGATCTTTCCTACAGATCCTAACTCATTTAACCCAGTGATGCTCTATACATATGAAACATTAGACACTGTGATTCCAGAAAATTAGAATGATTCATAAAATCAACCAGTGGAAAAATTCATATAGTATGTATGTGTATATGTGCATATATACATATATGTGTATATACATACACACACATATATATATATATATCCTGTCCCCCTCTCTTACAAACATATGCCTCTTTCTACACAGAGTCCATTATTTCTCTGCTGAAATATAAGAAGCCTGCTTGCCCTTTGGTTCCCTGAAGTCAGAATCAGCCACTGAATATAAGTGGCATAGCAACGGAGGACTGAGAGGGTACAAAGTGAAAGGGCACAAAAAGAATCACTGATGATCTATAGGACAGAGGGTGGGCTGGTCACTGAGCAAGAATGAGAGAAAACACAAAGATAACATGAGTAGAACACATTGGCACTTTTAACACAATAAAAGAAGAGCAATGGGAAAGAGAAGAAGAACACCATTTATGTTCTACAAAACTTCTAGAGGGGTTTTCTTCATAATTATTTTTATTATTATTGATGATAATAAATACTTTTCACACTCACTGTGTGCCAGCCACTGTGATAATATGCTTTAGACAGTACTTTATTTCATCAACTTTTAATTTGGATTTAGACATATCTTTCTGTCTATATATTTTGAAAGCAAAAGCAATCACTTCTGTGATCTGTCATGTGGAGATGATGACATCTGTTTTAAATAAGCCACTTACTGTTAATGTTTAATCCAGTTATGTGCTCTGCAAGTTTGATTATTCGTAGAATCATAGAACTGGAAAAGACTTTTGAATTCATCATCTGGATATATTCCTCATTCTATGGGGGAGCTAAGGTTGGTATTGTGCCCATTCAAGATCCACAGAATCTGTGTATGATTTCACAGGATCATGGATCACACAGAATTAGAATGAATTCCAGAGATCATTTAGCTACCTAGTATGAGGAAACCCAGGCCATGGTGAGTAAATGGTAATAAAGAAAAATCTGAAGAGAATTCATCTACTCAGTTCAGTTCTCACATTTTATAGATAAGGAAATTGAGATTTGGTGAGATCCAAGGTTACACAGGCAGTGTGTTAGAATGGGGGTAGGGAATAAGGACAAGTCCATCTTACTCTAAATCTTTCCACTGTTCTCTTTTAGCAAATAAACTAATTTGAGGTCAAATTGTTAAGATAACTCTGGGTATCATAAATTAAAACAATGGTAGCTCACAGAGTGGTCTAACTCCAATAAATTCAATTCAATGCATTCAGCCCTATTTGCCTCAGTTTTTCATCTGTAAAGTAAGCTAGAGAAGGAAATGTCAAACTACTAGTATCTCTGCAAGAAAACCCCAAATGTAGTAACAATGACTCAAACATGACTGAAAAATAACTGAGCAAGTTTCCCCTTGATACACGTGTTTCATGAAGAAGGATGTATGTGTGTGTGTGGGGGGGTGTTAGGGATATATTGTGTTCACTTTGTCCATGTAGGGCAAAAGACACATATTACATGTTTTCATATATACATGTTTGAATGTGGCGGATGAATAGATATTGCTAGAGACTCCCCTTCTCTAAAGAAAATTTTTATTCCTACCAAGAGGGGAAGCAAGACAGATTAATGCCACTATCTAATCTCTCTGCTCTTCTCAAAGAAAAGATACCAGGCTAAAATTAATCCACTTTGTCAGTCTAGGGAAAATAATTTTTAGGTTCAAAATGAGTTCCTGATCACTATTTATTAATGGAGAACACCTTTATATACAAGGCTTGGCTCTTCCCAACAAATTCCAGTTCCAAAATGAGTACACAACAAATAACAAATAAACTCATTGATAGCAAAAAGAACTCAGAGAAGGTATACAGATGAAAATTTATGAGAAAATACACTAAGTAAATGAGTTCTCTCCTTGGGAGTGAACTATCACAGTTCAACCAAGAGACAAACATTTCCAGATCTCACAAAAAGAGAAATTCTCCTAAGTCTTCAACAGAGTATAGATTGGAATAGGAGCATGATTGAGGTGCTACCTTTTCTCTGTGTTGTCTTCTTTCACTCTTTTCAGGGACCCGAAGGGAATCTGGATGTAGATATTTTCTTTCTTGAAGCTGGAAGCCAGAAACTAAGATATCTCTTTTCCCAAGATCTTCAAGCATTGTGTAATAACTCTCCCAAAAGGAGGTAGATCCTATGCAAATGGATTTTAAGCTGTATGTTTTTATGATTATGGTCCTTTGATGCTATAGTGAGTTCTACATCTCTATTTAGTATACCCAATACATACATAAATCTATGTATAATTGTACATATATTTCTTAAAACACTTGCCATTTATAGCATACATGTAAAATATTCAATAATATTAAACTGAGCACAGGTCTTGTTTATTTCTGTCTCTTTCAAATAGACATATTAGGTATAAATCCTATGTAAGTTACATTTAATAATCCTCACATTCTTAAAATTCTTGACTTTTCCATTTGATTTCTGTGGTCAGAATCCAAGTTTTATATTCATATGTGTCTTCCAAAAATAAATAAAAAATTATATAATAAACTCATTGCTTTGGGCTTTTTTTTAAACATTTGCTGCAGTGTCACCAATTCCCCTGATTATTTCAGACTCACTACATAAGATCCACACTAGCAGTTTTACTTTGAATTTATACTTGAGATTTCTCCTTCTTTTGTGATGGTGGCAGCTTGAAGGCACCTGAGAGTTCACTCATTAGAGTTTTCTACTTTTGATGTGAATCCCTTGTTAGGAATCAGCACTTTCCACGGTCATTAGCTTCTTCTGTTCTGCACTGATTTCCATTTAGTAGGCAGTTTCAGCTGCTGTTGTTAGGTCTCTGAATTTGCTGGTATTTAACTTCTTCATCACAGTTCATAAAATCCTGCCTTGCTTCTTAAAGCCTCTCAAGTTGTTGAAGGATGAATGTTGGGGGCAGAGGCAGGACTGTAAATGCATTCATATATTTGGACTGAGTCTTCTCAATTCAGAAAACTATTAATTATTACATATTTTAATCTGGAAACATAAGCTAGTAGCAGTTGGATTGAATCTTTGTTCTATTCAAGAGGATGTGTTCAGTCTAAATTAACCCTAATTGGTTAACTAGTCTCTATATTCCAGCTTCTTAAACTATGGGTCATGACCCCAAATGGGATCTCATAACTAAATGTAGGGGTCATAAAATTATGATTTATTATAGGTAAATATTTGATTTGTATACCTATTCCCTGGGATCATGTAAAAATTCATCAGGTGAAAAGGGGTCACAAATGGAAAAAGAATCCCTGCTTTTTATGTCCATAATGATATTGTTCACAGTAGAGGATAAAAAGGAAGTATAAAGTATGATCTCTGCTATCCAAGACAATCCAGTCTTATTAAGAAGAGAAGTGGTATGAATTTGATGCAGTACTTAAAAGTAGTCAATTTAATATTGTTATATTGTTGAGTACTTATATTATGGTATAAATGGGAGTATTTTAAGACATACAAACAAAAAAGGCAGCAAGATAGTGAAGTGGCTAGAGTACCAGCCCTGGAATCAGGAGAACCTGAGTTCACATATGGTCTTAGATACTTAGTAATTGTGAGGCCTTGGTCAAGCCTCATAAAATATTAAATAAATAAATAAATAAATGTGCATATCATTATGTGAGACAAGATCTGTTATTTCATTTTTATAAGGAACTTCATACAATGAAGTTCCTTCCTATACAGTCCCTGGCATGTAGCAAGTACTTAATAAATGTTTTATCTACCTTCAATTGGCATCTGCTCCACAACTCATAGTTTTAGAAAGTTGCTTGGAAATTGAGGAGTTAGCTTTCGTGATTTCAAGACCAGTTCTTTCTCCATTACAGCACAAGTATCTCTGATATGTATATACATACATACATATATTTATATATATATATATATACACATATATATACACAAACATACACACATCACTATGTATGCTTATTATCAGGAAGCAAAAATGGAATTATCAGGGGAGCTTTCAAAAAGGACATAGAACTTGATATAGGAGGTGTTAAAAAATCAACAGTATTTATACAAGTGGATAAGAAAGGTGATCCTCTCCAAACCATCTTACAAAAAAGAAGGAATAAAGGTCAGAGAGGATGAATAAGATTGTGTGATGAGGGGACAATAAGATAAATCTGTCCATAGTGGCAAGGAGGTATGCAGGTCAGTAGCAATAAAATGGAGCAAAGTTATAGAAGGTCTAGAGTACCATAAGAAAATGATTGAGCTTGATGAGAGAAATGTCATTTTTGGATAAAAGATGAGGTAAATGGCAGCTATTTCTTTAAGGTAGAACTCTGCTTTCCTTGAGATTCAGAATGACAATAAATGGGATTTTGGAAAAGGCAGCCACCCATTGCAAATTGTGATACTAGTACTCCTTTAGCGCCAGTGATGTTTCAACATTCTATCAAAATGTTATTAGTTACAGCAAAGTCATCAATTCAAAACCTTAAGATTGCTGCTCTTCCTTTTCCTGTCAAAGGATCAGTAAACACCTTTTTGTACTTTGCTTGTTTTGCCCATGTATTCATAGAATCTGACGTTTATGTAGTTCTTTAAAGTTTACATAGTGAATATGTTATGTTATAAAGTGAATATTTACAAAGTGAATATATTAGCATGTTCAAACTTTCCAATAACTCTTAGATGAATACTATAAACACCCAGATGATACTTCCACAGTTATATGGTGTATTATCATCTGAGAAGGGGTGATGGTTTTCATTTAGGGTTTTTACCCAGGCCGCTTTTACTTGAAAGTTATATGTTGGTTTATCAAGGATTGAGATGTTTTGACAGTAGTCTACTTCAATCTCTACTACTGTCTGAGTCATCTTAGATAAAACAGAAGAGTTCTATTCCTCACTTATTAAAGTATCATTTTAGAGGATCTGAAAGTATTGAAGAAATCTTTCTAGTATTGAAGTGTACAAAGCTGTATGAAGACTGAACCCCAGAACTCTGACATCCTTTATGTTAGATGCCAACATTTACAGACAACCAGGCTCTAAGTACCTGATAGGGGTCATCTTTTGCTTTGGCATTCTTTGAAAAGTGCCACACACTAACCCTCCCTAGATACCAAGCTGATGCTTTACAGGACCACACCATGTTCACTCCATCTGTCTGCAACTGCTTTGTCTTTTTATCCTTTATCACAGATGTCCTTCTTTTTGTTTCTTAATCAAGTCCTTAATGGTACATGGACTTTTATGTCTATTTCTCTCCTTCTGTAGGTGACTTTGGGTTCCTTGAAATGATCTGTTTGTTTTATTGTCTTTTGCAGTACCAAAATCTTGTTTAGCTTCTTTTTAGACTTATATAAATAGTAGTGAGTTCTCAGTTAAATGTCTTAGGTCAGGTTTACATCATATAACCTTCTTTCTTCCTGTGTTTCTCAGAACTTTTTAATCTTATTGCCTTGTTTAAATTTCATGTTTACATCAAACATAAAATATTGCTTCAGGCATTTCCTAGCTAGGTGATCTTGGAAAAGTCATTTTAATGCATTCACCCTCAGTTTTCCCTATCTGTAAAATGGGGTAACAATAATAATATGTTTTTGTGAGGTGCACATGTATAACATATGTAACATGCTTTGCAAAATTCTAATGAATATATAGGCCTATACACACATATGTGTGTATATATACACAGGTATATACATATAGTATACATATATATGTACATATAAACCTATATGTTTCCTATTGTTATTAACAATGTATTATCAAGTGTGTCTAGTTTTCATCATAAAATTCAAATGACCATGAATGTTCAATATAAAACTTACCAAAAAAAGTCAAAATATTTTAATTAAGTAATATCATTTATAAGAACTATTATGTTCTCTGAAAATAATATGAGTAGAATTTTTGCTGTATCATAGGATTTGGAACTGGAAGGGGCTCTGGAGATCTAGTCTAATCTTCTTATTATGATATTGATAGCTGATATTTACTTACTATTTTAAATCTTCCCAATAACCTTGTGAGGTAGATACTTTGAGAATTAGCCCCATTTTATGCATAGGAAAAGTCATACTCAAGATTAGTGACTTGTCATCTTTCAGACTGGCTAAGATGACAGGAAAAGATAATGACAAATATTGGAGGGGATGTGGGAAAACTGGGACACTGATACATTGTTGGTGGAACTGTGAATAAATCCAACCATTCTGGAGAGCAATTTGGAACTATTCCCAAAGGGTTATCAAACTGTGCATATCCTTTGGCCCAGCAGTGTTTCTGTTGGGCTTATTTCCCAAAGAGATCTTAAAGGAGGGAAAAGGACCCACGCGTGCAAAAACATTCGTGGCAGCCCTTTTTGTAATGGCAAGAAACTGGAAACTGAGTGGATGTCCATCAGTTGGAGAATGGTTGAATAAGTTATAGTATATGAATGTTATGGAATATTATTGTTCTGTAAGGAATGACCAGCAGGATTATTTCAGAGAGGCCTGGAGAGACTTACATGAACTGATGCTGAGTGAAATGAACAGAACCAGGAGATCATTGTACATCACAAAAGCAATATTATAGATGATCAATTCTGACGTACATGGATCTCTTCAACAATGAGATGATTCAGACCAGTTCCAATGGTCTTATGATCAAAAGAGCCATCTACACTCAGAGAGAGGACTGTGGGAACTGAGTGTGAGTCACAACATACCATTTTCACTCTTTGTGTTGTTGTTTGCCTGCATTTTCTTTTCTTTTGTTTTCTTTTTTGATTTGATTTTTCTTGTGTAGCAAGATAATTGTAAAATATGTGTGCATATATTGAATTTAATTTATATTTCTACCATGTTTAACATATATTGGACTATTTGCTATCTAGGAGAGGGAGGTGGGAGAAGGGGGGGAACTGGAACACAAGGTTTTGCAAGGGCTAATGTTGCAGAATTATCTATACATATGTTTTGAAAAATAAAAAGCTTTACTAATAATAAAAAAAGATTAGTGATTTGCCCAGGATCACAGAGCATCCTATGAAGTCTAAAATGGAGGATCCAAACTCAGGACTCTCCCAAATTCAAATCCAGGACTCTTTCAACTATATCACATTGTCTTTCATTTTATTAATGAATAAAGTAAAATTAAGAGAATTTGTTTTTTTGTCTTTTTATTCAAAGAAAACCAATGGCAAAACAGGGTGACATCACTCCTATTTCTTATTGAACCCCAGTAACAAGGTAAAAATCAGGATGCCTGGTAATGACTGAGGATGCAATGGATGGTCATGGCCTCTTTGATGTCTAACAAAATGCTACACACTCCACAACACCTGTTTCAGTTGCCTTAATGGCCATTGGAACAAGCTGTTTTCATCTGCCCATTCTGCAGGAGGAAACCTTCACATGCTCAGGATAGACATTTCTCTAAATGATAGATTTGTAGCCCATTGGTTATCCTCACCTGGTTTAGTCCATTTGCTGATAAAGTTTTACCAGTATATGGTTGCTGTGCAAGCTATAACTTCTTGTAGCCATAGATGAGAGTTGGAGGACAGATGGACACCAAAGGTAGAGATGAGCATTCTTGAAAAAGGCTCAGCAAACCATCACACTAGGGGTGCTAGCCCTTCTTGAACATGTATGCACCTCAAGAGAGATTTAATTACTTTGCTAAAATCACACAGTATCAGAGACAGGATTCCTTGTCTCTACCTTCAGAGCTCTTCCCACCAATGAAGCTAGCACTGACTTTGGACAAATAATGTTTGCTGTTCTACTCTGATGTGTTCCAATCTGGATTTTTTAGTCCTAGGTGAATAGAGCCATCTTTAACTGTTCTAAGTTAGAAAAGTTTCAAGGATAGACCTATGATAGAATGTGCCTGAAATTGTGAAATTCTGCAAATGTTTCTGATATTCAGGGATCAGCATAATTTGGAAAGGGCTGATCATCAGAAGGTTAGCCACTAGCTGCCTAATTCTGATTGTGTGTTTTTGTTTTTGTTTTTTTTTTCTTTTGAGACAGCAATTTATGAAGTTATCTATTAAGGTGTTTATTATCTTAATTGTTGAAGGCAATATAGATATAGATGAAATTACTGCTCTTATGTACTATTGGTATGCTGAAGATTCATTATCATTATATATATATTATATATTACATGAATTATATATCTATGACTATCTATATTTAACTATATCATCTCTATAGCTATAAAGATATAGATATTAGCCTTAGAGGAATAAACAAATGAAAGATGAATGAACAAATGAATGAATAGAAAAAAGAATGTAGTAAGCACTTATTATATGCCAGACACAGTGCAAAGTGCTACAGATGCAAAGACAAGTTAGGAAGAATGTCTGTGTTCAAAAAAATATATAAAGGAGACTGGGAGTGGACAAGAAGGGTCCATGCCAGGGTTGAAAATGGTGAAGAGTGGCATGATGAGCTTTTTCTAGATAAGATAAGTCAAAGTTTACCTATAAGAAGCCAGGCTCTCTGAGAAGAGTCTGAATTCTGAGAGTGTAGGTAAAACTATTATTTACCCCAATATACTTAGGAGGAATCAATATTTGTGTGTATTAAATGAAATATGTTCTGAAAGGAAATTAAGAAAGTTTTCAGAATAATGAATTTATTATATTCACCAAAATGTAAAAAGAGTATAAGAAATTTGGGAATTGTTTCCATAGGAGCAAGGAGAGGAATTTATTTATTTTATATGGGAAGTGCTATTACCTGGTTATTAATCCTAATTTCATTTCTTTCCCTTTCCATCTCAATCCCACTCAATCCCACAATTTTTATCACAATTCCACCTAGCAGAAAAACTCAGGAAAGACTCTAATAGTATCAGTCTTTGAATCATAAAATCATAAGAAATAGGACTAGAAGGAACCATTCATTAATCTTTTGCCCTCAGGAAGTCAGAGGCATTTTTTTGGTTTATTTAAGAGTCATTACTTTTATTTGTTCATTCATTTAACCATTAATTCATTCATTCACTATGTATTTATTTTGGAAATGTGTATCCCTACCTTGTCTAAGCTGAGAGTATAGCAGCCACTCATAGGCTTAATATCCATATTGGTTGGTATGGAAGCTATGATCTACTTATTTCCAATCTGGGCCAGTTTGCCCCTATTTAGAAAATTAAGTGGCCCCCTGCTCCCAGAGCTAACCATATTGATGCCAGAATTAGTGAGGCTGCTTGATCACTTTAGACATTTCAGTTCATAACTCCTGATATCAAGTATCTTATACTAGCTGGTAGCAGAGATTACAGGTATATACCACCATAACTCAGTATATATATATATACACACACATATATATACATACATATATATAAACATGCATATATATACACATGCATATATATATGCATGTATATATGTGCATGTATATATACACACATATAATGCATGTATACATATATGTGTATGCATGTATATATGCATGTATTTATATACATACTTTATTTTTTCCAAATTTACATTAAAACAATTTTAACATTTATTTTTGTAAGTCTTAAATTCTTAATTCTATCCCTCAGTTTTTGTAAAATAATTTTTTTTTGTTCCAAAGGTTTAGAGCTTTGGATTTATCATATACTAGGATACCATGGTAATTTTACTATAATATAATTTGTACCTAATCTATTCCACTGATCTATGACACTATTTCTTAGCCTGTACTAGATAATTACTGTTTTACAGTACAGTTTGAGATCTGGTACAAGTAGGCCATCTTCCTTCACAGTTTTTTTTTTCCATTGATTCCCTTGATAACCTTGACATTTGTTCTTTTAGATGAATTTTGTTATTTTTCCTAGCTGTATAAAATAATTTTTGATAGTTTGACATGACACTGAATAGATAATAATTTAGGTAGAATTGTTATTGTTCCTTAGGTGAAAAAAGGTAAATATGAAATTATCTGAGTAGTATAAACTTGTATTATTAATATTAATGAGAACAATAATAGCATATAATTTACTTCTTAATTTACAGAAAGTTTTATTGCAAAGTTCTTATGAGGTAGCTAGGAACCATAATATTATATTAGATCAACAGAGATGACATCAGATGAGGAAAACATTATTTCAGTCTTCAAGAAGCTTAATATCTAGGCAATCAAAACAAGTTAATAGGATAAATTCTCTACTATGTCTATCAGAATACCAGCTTTTTCATTAATGACAAGAGACAGAGCCTAGGTTGGGCCCCTTTATCAAGGCTAACCTCAGAAATGACAGGAAGTTATGGTCAGAAACAAGAAGTAGGATACTTGATGAAATTAATCTGATAAATAGCCACAGGCTAAAAATACAGCCAAGATGAAACTAAAAAAAAAAAAAAAAGTTAAGCTAGAAATTAGAGTCTAAATGAGATGCCAAATGTTAAAATAAGTAACAAAGAATTATTAATACTAGACACAATCAAAGCCCAGAATTACTGATTAGAACAAGGCTCAAACGAAGCAAGATAATCAGTAGAATTCAGTACCTTATGATGATATAAAAAGTAATATGTTATCCCATATTGAAGCTTTTAAATCAATAATGCCAAATTAAATTTTGCATCTATCTAATAATCTTATGTTTAAATTTAAATTAAAGGAGGTGATAACATCTTGGAAATAATTGGAGTTCAGTATGATTATTTCAAGTTTCTATCATGGAAAATTATATTGTTTAATGAAACTGAAAAACACATTATATTGGTAAATTCTCCAAATACCATATCTGTCAAATAAGTAATTTACAATATTACAAATCTTATTTCCTTTTCAGACTATATAACCCTTGTAACTTCCCAAATCCATGTAATCTGTCTAGAAAGAAATAATAGACAATTTTCCTTGAAGACAAAAAAAGGCAATAGCAGTGACATATACTTTGAGACAATCTTCAAATGTATTATGACAAGAAATTTCAGAACTTACTTAGATTTGTATGATGCTAACTGTTTAGTGGAGTTAGTATAATAAACACACAAAAAGAAGGCACCTTTTGAGAAAATCAAATTCTTCACATCTATATCAAATGCTTTTGACAGCTGGAGAAACAAATTAACATTGTAAAGGTCAACAGCTTTGACATTCATGGGAAAGAATGATTTCCATCTGGAGGTGAATCACACTCTCTTCAGTGTAAGGAATAGTACAATGCCCCATAAGCTGCCAAATTTATAGTGCTGAATCAGTGGTATCTATAAAAAAGGACCAGTAAACTAGAGGTACCTTTTTTAGTTGAACTCTAATCTATTTATAAAAATTCTGCTAGGAAATATCCAATGAGGAAAATAGTATCATTTAGCTTAATTACCATTTTGAGTTCCTTAATAAGAATAACTTTACTGTGATATTGAATGAATGAACACTAAACATTTTATAGTAATAATAATTGACATTTATACAATACTTTAAAATTTGCATTGTATTTTACATATTTTGCCTCATTTTGAGCATTATGACACTTGTAATTAAAAACAACATATGTTTTTATTCCATTTTGTAAATGAAAAATTGAGCTTTGAAAGAGTTAAAAGACTTGCTCAGGATAACAAAGCCAATATAGACTTCTCCAGACTCTAAATTCATCAATCTCTGCTACATTATGCTGTTTGTAAAGTCATTAAATGGTCTTGAAATTTAAAAGAGCTAATGAGGCTGAGCACCCAAAAAGTATTTTACCTACACTACACAAAAACACATGGACATCAATAATAGTGAATATAAAAAAATAAAAAAATAGTGAATATAAAACCATTTAAAATGATAATGAAATCTTACAATGGCAGCTATAAGAAATGTTCAGAATCATTCAGACTGATCTTATTTTTCTTATGGACAAGAAAACTGAATTTTATTGGTCCAAGACATAAACAGCTATCTTTTTTATTAATCAGTATCATTCATTATTTTTTAAGTTTTCCTTTTTTATGTATAATATTTTATTTCCTCCAATTACATGTTAAAATCATTTCAAGATTTTTTTGTTGTTTTCATTTCTTTTTCAAAAATTTATTTTAAATTTTGAAACAAAATAGGAAAAAATGCCATGTACATAGCAGAACTTGAGATTATTCAAAATATAAAGCAATACATTTCCATTTCAAGAAAGCCAATAAATTAAATATTGTTTATTATGTTCAGAGCTGTCCATCTATTCGTTGCTTCCTTGTAGATTTTCTTTGCTTCTCTGCTGAGAACTTGTTACTTTATTCTTTTTTTCCACCTTCCTTATCCCCTTCCCCCAGAAAAGTTAAAATTAAGTGTAGATACACACCTTCATATACATACACATCTATCTATCTATCCCCATATATATATATATGTGTATATATATATATGATACCTTTATGATATGTCTAATCATACACATGTATACATATACATTCTTACGTATCTATGTAAGACCATACTATGCTTGCTTGTCCTTTATTTCACTGGAGTTGGAAAACATCTTCCATATTTTTCTAAATCCATCAACTCATCATTTCATACACCACCATATTCCAATTTTATATAATCTAGTTATTTTAAATAGTCTAAAATAATACTGATTAACATGGTTGATTTATAGTGTAGTTCCCCTATTTTTTCTTTTGATTAAATCTTTTTTAGTTTTAGCATTGTCTGAGATCTTGTTTTTTTTTTACATAAGAGATTCTATTCCTGATCTTTATTTTATATTTTCATGTATCTCTTATTTCCTATCCTTCCTGATCCTCTGCTGTCCTAATACATAACCTACGTTTCTCCTAAAATCTATCTGTAACCAATGCCATTTCTATATCTACACACCCTTCTATACTACTATCTGAATCCTATTCAATCACCCTCTTGTTCCTTTATAAATTCAGAAGACTTTTATTCCCTTCCAAATGTATAAGTATTTCTTTCTTTAACCCAGATCTGATGTGAGTAGAATTCCCTCTAAAAGTCCCTCCCTTAATTAATGAAAAAAAAAAAAGGAAATGAAGGTGGCCTAGCTGTACCAGATCTAAAACTATATTATAAAGCAGCAGACATCAAAATCATTTGGTACTGTCTAAGAAACAGAGTAGTTGATCAGTGGAGTAGGTTAGGTTCACAGGATAAAATAATCAATGACTATAGCAATCTAGTATTTGACAAACCCAAAGACCTCAGTTTTGGGGATAAAAACTCACTATTTGACAAAAACTGCTGGGATAATTGGAAACTAGTATGGTATAAACTAGGCATTGACCCACACTTAACACTATATACCATGATAAGGTCAAAATGGATTCATGATCTAGACGTAAAGAATGATATTATAAACAAATTAGAAGAACGTAAATGGTTTATCTCTCAGATCTGTGGAGATGGAAAGAATTTGTGACCAAAGAAGAACTAGAGATCATCATTAATCACAAAATAGATAATTTTGACTATATCAAGTTAAAAAGTTTTTGTACAAACAAAATGAATGCAGACAAGATTAGAAGGGAAACAATAAACTGGGAAAACATTTTTACATTCAAAGATTCTGACAAAGGCCTCATTTCTAAAATATAGAGAGAATTGACTCAAATTTATAAGAATTCAAGCCACTCTCCAATTGATAAATGGTCAAAGGATATGAGCAGAAAATTTTCAAATGAAGAAATTGAAATTATTTCTAGTCATATGAAAAGGTGCTCCAAATCACTATTGATCAGAGAAATGCAAATTAACACAACTCTGAGATACCACTACACACCTGTCAGATTGGCCAAGATGACAGGAAAAGATAATGATGAATATTGAAGAGGATGTGGGAAAACTGGGACACTGATACATTATTGGTGGAACTGTGAACAAATCCAACCATTCTGGAGAGCAATTTGGAACTATGTTCAAAAAGTGTGCATACCTTTTGATCCAGCAGTGTTTCTATTGGGCCTATATCCCAAAGAGATCTGAAAGGAAGGAAAGGGACCCACATGTGCAAAAATATTTGTGGCAGCCCTTTTTGTAGTGGCAAGAAACTGGAAATTGAAAGGACGCCCATCAATTGGAGAATGGCTGAATAAATTATGGTATATGATTGTCATAGAATAGTATTTTTCTATAAGAAACGACTAGCAGGATGATTTTAGAGAGGCCTGGAGAGACTTACATGAACTGATGCTGAGTGAAATTAGCAGAACCAGGAGATCATTATACACAGCAACAAGACTATATGATGATTAATTCTGATGGACATGGTTCTCTTTAACAATGAGGTGATTCAAACCAGTTCCTATTGTTCAGTGATGAAGAAAGTCATACACATCCAGAGAGAGGCCTGTGGGAACTGAGTATGAACCACAACATAGTATTTTAATGCTTTCTGTGAATGTTTGCTTGCATTTTGTTTTCCTTCTTAGATTGTTTTTTTTCTTTTTTTCTAGATCTAATTTTTCTTATACAACAAGGTAACTGTATGGATATGTATACACATCGGATTTATCATATACTTTAACATATTTAACATGTATTAGACTACTTGCCAGGGGAGTGGGAGGAGGGAAAGAGGGAAAAATTTGAAACAGAAAATTTTGCAAAGGTCAATGTAGGAAAATTACTCAGATGTTCTGTAAATAAAAAACTTTAATAAACAAAAATAAAATAAAAATCACTCCCTTACCCCCTCCTTTTTATCTATCCCTTTACTCTCTTATTTCTTTCTGAATTTAGAAGTCTTTTATACACTTTTAGATACATGTGTTTTGTTCCCTCTTTAACCCATTCTTGATAAGAGTAGGATTTCAGAGCTCCAAACTCTCCTTCCTCATCTAATTCTTCTGTGTCAATTCTTCCTCTCACACTTCATTAGTTTAAGATAATTTCTATTTGTACCTTTTTCTACACCATTTTACTTTTTAGAATCTCATCATACTCAGGTCTCCCTCAATTTTTCTTTTGAACAATCCTATTACATATGACAATTTTAGATATATAGTTTACATTTCCATGTATAAAACAGCTGTTTGTCCTTATTTAGTCCCTTGTAATTAGTCTTTGATGTTTACCTCAAATTCCTGTGGATCTTGTATGTCAAATTTTTTATTGAGCTCAGATCTTTTTACAACAAAATCCTGAAAGTCTGGCAATTGAATGTCCTTTTTTTTCCCCCATTCAGGATTATGCTTAACTTTGCTGGGTGTATTTTCAGCTGCAACTACAATTCTTTTGTTTCAAGACCAAGTTCTTTTAATGTAGTCACTATTAGGTCTTGTATGTGGCTTTGCCTTATTTGAATTGTGCATTTCTTCTTCATAATATTTTCTCCTGGAAAGGGACCCTCATGTGCAAGAATGTTTGTGGCAGCCCTTTTTGTAGTGGCTAGAACTGGAAACTGAAGGGATGCCCATCAATTGGAGAGTGGCTGAATAAATTATTGTATATAAATGTTATGGAATATTATTGCTCTGTAAGAAATGACCAGCAGGATGATTTCAGACAGGCCTGGAGAGACTTGCATGAACTGATGCTGAATGAAACGAGCAGAACCAGGAGATCATTATACACAGCAACAACAATATTACATGATGATCAATTCTAATGGACATGGCTCTCTGCAACAAAGAATTGTCTCAAACCAGTTCCAATTGTTCACTGAAGAAGACCATATACACCCAGAGAGAGGGATATGAAATATGGACCACAACATAATATTTTCATGCTCTCTATTGAGGTTTGCTTGCATTGTGTTTCCTTTCTCTGATTTTCTTTTTTTCTCTTGTAGATAGGATTTTTCTTGCACAACTTGTCAAGTATTTCAACATTATTAGCATGTAGTGGACTTCCTGCCATCTAGGGGAGGGGAGGAGACTGGGGGTAAAATTTGTAATGGAAAGCTTTGTAAAGATCAATGCTGGGGAACTACCCATACATATGTTATACAAATAAAAAGCTTTAATTAAAAATAATAATAATAATATTTTCTCCTTGACCTGGGGTTTTCAGAATTTAGCTATGATGTTCCTGTAAGTTGGCCTCATAGGATTTCTTTGTGTAAGTGATTGGGGGATTTTTTTTCTATTTCTACTTCCCCTCTTCATTTAACACTTAAAGGATAATTTAATTATTTTTTGTATTATAATATCAAGATTCTTTTCTGATTGTAGCTTTCAGGTAGATTAATTTATTCTTATATTTTCTCTTCTTGATCTGTTTTTCAGATCATTTGTTTTTACGAGATGTTAAACATTCTTTTCTGTTTTTTTTTTTTTCATTCTTATTCTTTTATTGGGCAAGGCCCAATCCTGATTTTAAAGACTCAATTTCTTTCTTAAGATTCTGTACCTCTTTTTCCAGATGGTTGGCTTTATTTTCATTATCTTTTTGTTTTTCTTGGATTATTCTTATTTTAAAAAAATTCCTTGGTCTCTCTTTTTTTTTTTTGTTTATTTGTTTGGTTTTTTGAACTTCTGTATACTTCTCTGAAGATAAAGCTCAATCTTCTCTATTCCCATAGTAGTTTTCTATTATTGGGTTCGTTCTCTTTTGTCTACTCATTTTTTTTTAAATTTGCAGGAGCTTGTTATTGTGATCACCTCTAATTCTGGGGTGGGGGAATGAAGCCTTTGTTCTCAGATCCTCTTGCAGTTTTCTCCCTTTGGACTGGAACTGAAATGAAGAAATCCCACAGCCATCATTGCTCTTACCCCACTGCTCCTGCACTAACCAGGTATGTGCTGATTCATTCTCACCCAAGGCCATGTGTCAGCAGTTCAGTTGAGCCTGGCCTAGGTACCCTCAATCTTCCCCCACTCAAACTAGCAACTCTACATACTTTCTGGGAGAAGAAAACTCCTGTGGTTGGGGCTAAGGCTACCTACCAAGCAGCTAGATCCAAGGCTAATCAGTGGAGCTAGCCTAGAGGTGTTTACACCTCATACAGGCCAAACCTCTATCCTAGAATTTTTTTTAGAATCTTTTTCAGATGTTCCAGGAGGATCACTGTTGTACCCGAACTCTTGTTTATTTTTATTGTTCTATGTTTTCCCTGAAGCGTGTGTTTGTCTTATTTGTAGGAGAAATCTGGAGAACTTGGAATTTTATGATATATTCTGATATCTTTCTAGAATCCACTCCCAAACATTTTAAAAATAGTTTTGAGTTCCAAATTGCTTTCTCCCTCCCTCCTTCCCCATTCCCTGAGATAGTAAGCAATCCAATATAGTTTATACATATATGATCATGAAATACATTTCTATACTAGTCATTTTGTACAAGAAGACAAGAAACAGACACATACACATACACAGAGAGAGAGAAAGAGAGAAAGAAAGAGAGAGAGAGAGAAAAGAAATAGCATGCGTTAGTTTGTATTTAAACAATATCAGTTCATTCTCTGGAAGTAAATAGATGAATAGAAAGCTTCATCATGAGTCTTTTGGGATTGTATTAGATCATTGTATTTCTGAGAATAGCTAAGCCATTAACAATTCTTCATCATACAATATTGCTTTTATAATGTATGATGTTTTCCTGCTTCTGCTCACTTCACTTTGCATCAGTTCATGTAAGTCTTTCCAGGTTTTTTTGAAATCATCCTGATTGCCATTTCTTATAGCACAATAATATTCCATCAAAGTTATATACCATAGCTTGTTTGGCCATTTCCCAAATAATAAGCATCCTCTCCATTTCTAATTCTTAGCTGTTATAAGAAGATTCAGTGCCATTAATTATTGAAACATTTAGTGTTTAAGTTGTCATCTTAGTAGTATATGATAAGATTAAAACCAACTGATTTTAAAAATCAATGAAGATGCTGAATGAGGATCTCATTTTATCATATGTGGTGATTGTTCCCTGAGAAAATTAAGTTTCGAGTTAAAAATCCAAAATTGTAGTGTCTTGGGACCCAGTGCAGAAATGAATAAATATGCCAAATAAATATGTTCAAATTTAATAAAGAAACTTATCTCGGCGGAGCCAAGATGGCGAACTGCGGACAGCTTTCTCTGTGAACTCCCTCCGACATTCCCTCAAATCCAGACAAAGTAAGCCTTAAAACTGGTTGCTGAGTGAGGTCCTCGCCAAGCATTTGGACTACAACGCACTTCTATAAAAGATCTACCTTGAAAGAACTCCAGAGAAGGTTAGCCTCAGGGGAAATCGGCCTCTGGTCGCGATCGGACTCCAGCCGGGGTGGAAGTCAGGGCTGCGATAGAGGGGCGGATTTTGGGCACCCAGGAAGCCCCTGGGAGATGCCTGGGCCACTTTGCTCTGCTTGCGGGCAGGTGCTTTGGCAGATCT
>JAJPUD010015360.1:0-17547 GCA_023553655.1 Myrmecobius fasciatus
CTCTCTCTCTCTCTCTCTCTCTCTCTCTCTCTCTCTCTCTCTCTCTCGCTCTGTGTGTGTGTGTGTGTTTCTCTCTGTCTCTCTCTCCCTCTCTTTTCTTCTTTCTCTTGCTTTCTCTTTCTTTATATATAAAATATACGTATGCATACATACATACACACACATACATAGGTATATTATATATGTGTGTATACATATATTAATCTGGTTCTATCTTGCTATCTCATTTGTATTATGATTGTGAAATGTATAGATATATGCATATATGTAGATGTAGAGAGCATCACAAGTATCACAAAAGATGAGATGATATATATGTATACATAAACTCATATGATAGCAGTAGTAGGTAAGATTTGTAAAGCATCTACTATATTCCAGGTACTGTACTGAGCACTTTATGATTAATATCTTATTTGATCTTCCCAACAAACTTGATAGATTCTATTATTATGCCAATTTTACAGACAGGGAAACTGAAACAAATAAAAGTTGAGTGACTTGATGAGGGTCTTGCATCTAGTAAATGAAATGGCTGAGATCATATGTGAACTCAGATCTTCCTGATTTCATGTCTGCCATTCTATTCACTGCGCCTCTATAAGTAATTGAAATAATCAGGTATAGGGAGGGAAATTTAGGTTTAGTATAAGAAAACACTTCCAAACCATCAGAATTTTCCAGAACTGAAATGAACTGTCTTAGGAGGAGACAAACAGCCAAATATCATTGTAATGACAAATGTAAAAGAAAGTTGGAGGAAGAATATGAAAACTGGATTCTTTAGATTGATCTTAATTATTCTGGTATTTTCTAATTGTATGTTTTTCATTTCTCTATATCTGAGTTTCTCCTTCTCAGAAAGCCTCTTCTGAGTCATAATATCCCAGGATATGTCAAAGCAGACTCAGTGAAATGTTTGCTTTATGTTCCTTGCTTTTGTGTAGTCATTACTCTGTAGTCTGAGACATATATACCTTTTATTCCTCTTTAAATCCCTTTTTATAATGTGACATTTTTTCCAGATTATTATTAAAGTCTTGTTTACTTTTTTCCATTTTATTTCACCCTAGGTGATGACTGAGGAATTGATGTCAACATTAATACTTTCACTTATCTAGTGCTGCTTACTAGGATGTCGTAAACTCCTTGGTAGATGGTTCATGAATTTCCTGGATTATATCCATTGTGATTAAAAAGTAGCATTATTATTACTACTGATATTTGACATTTATGTGACTGTTAAGGTTTACAAAGTGCTATAAATATAATATCTCATTTGGTCCTCACAACAACTACTCAATGAAATAGAAAATGATTTTATCTCCACTTGACAGATGAGGATCCTAAGGCTGAGCATATTTAAGTGATTTGTTCCTATCTTATAGAATCTCATGATCCAAGTTAGACATTCTTCCTATAATACATTCTGCCTAACTGATGGCAATAGCATTATCTCACCTTTTAAAGCTCTTTATTGTTTAATTATTTTTATTTACTTATTTTGAATCCTGACTCATGATTCAATCTTAATTAGAACATCATTTTAACAAAAAAAAAATCCCAGGGGAGTTGGTAACTTACAGTCTTCATGCGATTTCTTGGTCACTGAGAGGATAATGATTTGTCTAGGTTTCTACAGCCATTTTGTTTCTAAAATGGGACTTGAACCCAAAACTTCATAGCACAAAACCCCACTTTCTATGAGCCAGCCTGCATTGCTTCTTAGTACATTTTTACTGTACTAAGTACAGTACTAAGTAAGTACATCACTATTGGAGAAATGGAAAATCCGGGATGAAATCCTTTGTCTAAGGTAACAAGCAATGGTAAGAGTCTTAAATATCAATTTTTTGGCTCTAAATGGGGTGATCTTTCTATTATACTATGCAGTGATCTCAAGGATGATAGAGCATCAAGGTAGATTCTTGTCAAATTCTGACAAGAACCTTACAAACAAAATATCCTCCATTACCTTTTCTTCTTCCTTTTCTATTCAATTAACATCACTTCTTTAGACCTATTGCCATTACTTATTCAAAAACATTAACAAACTATAGGCAAGTTCTGGGAAATATGGAAAAATAAATAAGACATGTGCTCACAGAACTCACAGTCTAGCAGGGGAATAATCACATGAACCAATTGAAATAATACAATATGATTCTAGAAAATACATGAGAGATGAAGAAAGAGATGAAGCCATAGTATCATTTGAGAGGAAAACATTATAGCCAATAAGATTAAGGAAGTATTCATGGAGAAAGGGGCATTCATTATGTCTGGTACTTGAAGAATGAGCAGAATTTTAAGAGGTAAATAAAGTTTTAGGAATCAATTTGACCTCCTTGCTATTTCCTCTTCAGGGCATTCCCCCCACTTGCCTTCCTGACTTTGCCTAGCCTCTCTCTATGCTTAGAATGTCATTCTTTCTCTCCCTTTGTATCCCCTATCTCCCTTCACTTCTCATTTCAAGTAATATTTTAGCATAGGAAGCATTTTTTTTAAATCTCACTATCAATTTTATCTTCTTATAAATGGTTGCAGCCTTTATACATCACATATTGACTTATCTCTGTTTTTTTCTAGTAGAGTACAAACTACTTGAGGGACAGAAGTAATTTTATTTTTAGTCTTTGTACCCTTAGATACTAGTTTAGTGCCATACAAATACCATATACTGAAATGACTATTTGTTTAATTTGAACTGAGATAATTATACTAGTGTACGAAGAAGAGCAATCTGGATGAAGTCTGTATTAGATTATAGAAAGATAAGGCACAGTTTGAGTCAAAGAAGATGAAGTGATGATTTGTACATTCCTGGATAAATTCTAGGCAAGCAATGTGGTGTCATAGAGCCCAAATTAGACTTGGAATCAAGAGAGATGTGGACTAGAATCCTACACTTATTGGTGTCTAACCTATGCAAGTCACTTGGATTCTGAAGCTAATTGTCCCATCTATGAAAAAGAGAGAAGGATTCCTGTTTCACACATTATGTGTAAAGATAAA
Organism: Myrmecobius fasciatus; assembly: GCA_023553655.1. Lineage (NCBI taxonomy): Eukaryota > Metazoa > Chordata > Mammalia > Dasyuromorphia > Myrmecobiidae > Myrmecobius > Myrmecobius fasciatus. Next base: position 3,016 of record JAJPUD010015360.1, read on the forward strand.
ATGAGACATAACTGGTTTAAATGATTAATTTACAAAAACAATTAACCAACGAATAGGCCATAATTAAGCTTCTGTTAAGTAGCCTTTTTCTAATTCCCTTTATTGCTAATGCCTTCCCTATTTTATATCTCTAATTTATATATGTTTTATCTACCTATCTTCTAATAATTTATCATTTTTACATGATTTGAATGTTGTCTCCTCCATTATACTGTGAATTCCTTCAGGGCCTAAACTATCTTTTACTTCCTATTGCATCTTCAGCACTTAGTATAGTGCCTATAACACATGTTGTTGCTGTTCAGTTGTTTTTATGAGCCATGTTCAACTCTTTGTGATCCCATTTGAGGTTTTCTTGGCAAAGATCCTGGAGTGGTTTGTAATTTCCTTTTCTAGATCATTTTACAAATGAAAAAAACTGGGGCAAACAGGAAGTAAATGACTTGCCCAGGATCACACAGCTAATAAATGTCTGAGGTCAAATTTGAACTGAGGTCTTCCTGGCTCCAAGTCTGGTACTGAATCTATTGAGCCACCCAGCTATCCTTAACTCTAAAATATAGTGTTTATAAATGTTTCTTGATTATATTCCAGATACTGTTAAATAATGAAATATCACATAATGTTCTTCCTTTTGATTTTTATTTTAAGCACCATATTCCCCAGTTCAAGAACCTCACTTTTTCAGGGGAGGAGTGAATGAAAGCAAAAGCTAAGGAATGTCCCATTTCCCTGTCTTGGATCATCTCCTTTTATTTCAATTAATATGATTTAATCATATTCCATAAGTTCAATTATCACCTCTCTCCTGAACTCCAACATTGCATCAAAATTTACTACTATAAATATCCACTTGGGTATCCAATATTTTATTATTGTTGTTATACCAATTGATTATTTTAATATTTTTTCTAATCAATAAGCATTTTCTCTTCCTCCATTTTATTGTTAAAAAAATCAAGAAAACCTTCCTGATAAATATAAATAATCACAATTTTTTAGTATAGGAAGCAAAGCAAATTTTCACATTGGCAATGATCAGAAATGAAAATCTCAATGTTTGTTTTAAGTCTATCACCTCTCTGGCAAGAAATGACTAATAAATTTTATATTTGATCTTTGTTTAACCACTGATCAAAGTACTAAAATTTTTCTAATTTTTTTAGACTTGTTATCAATATCATGTAAATTATCCTTCTAATTCTGTTCATTTCATTCTGAACCACTGCATAAGTGTTTTTCTCAATTTCCTCTGAAATTTTCAATTTTATTCTTATGGTAGAATAATATTTCATTAATTCATATGCCATAATTTGTTTTTCCATCCCCCAAAGCATGAGCATCCCCTTAAGTTTCTAAGGTTTGTTTGTTTTTTCTTTTGTTTTGTTTTACTATTACCAAAAAAAAAGATCTACAATGAATATCTATATATAATGAGTCATTTTCTTCTTAATTTGATTTTTTTGTGATTGGTTAGTTGATTATCTTTCATTCTTTAAGAGGACCAGAATGAGATCACAATATGCATCTGACCATAACTAACCAAACTAATATAATTTTAATATGGATAATGTCATTTAGTATGTGCAAAGTATTATTGTGAGGTCTCTGGCTCCACTCATTGACAAAATCTATTATGTCCAGGGGCAAAAAAACATTTAGAAGATTTTTTATAATCTTCTAGAGATATATGTTATTCACACTTTAACACATTCATGATAAGAAATCTGCTCTCTTCCACTAGGTTCTTCTGTATTAATTTTTCCTGTTATGCCTTATTTGTATAATTTCTCCTTTTTATGTCTCCCCACAGTTTCATTTTTTAAATTATTTATTTATTTGTTTGTTTATTTATTGGGTGAGATGTTTGGGGTTAGTGTCTGAGGTCAAATTTGAATTTGGGTCCTCCTGATTTCAGGACCTTTCCTATATCCACTGTGCCATCCAGGTGTCCCTTGTTTCTTTTCATTTTTTTTTTTAGAATTTTAGTTTTTTGTTTTTTTTAGAATCATCTTATACTCAGCTCAGTCCACACCTTTCTTTTTTTTTTTATTAAAGCTTTTTATTTGTATAACATATGTATGGGTAGTTCCCCAACATTGATCTTTACAAAGCTTTCCATTACAAATTTTACCCCCAGTCCCCTCCCCTCCCCTGGATGGCAGGAAGTCCACTACATGTTAATAATGTTGAAATGCTTGAGAAGTTATGCAATAAAAATCCTATCTACAAGAAAAAAAAAAAGAATCAGAGAAAGGCAACACAATGCAAGCAAGTGTCAATAGAAATCATGAAAATGTTACGTTGTGGTCCATATTTCATTTCCCTCTCTCTGGGTGTATATGGTTTTCTTCAGTGAACAATTGGAACTGGTTTGAGACAATTCTTTGTTGCAGAGAGCCATGTCCATCAGAACTGATCATCATGTAATACTGTTGTTGCTGTGTATGATCTCCTGGTTCTGCTCGTTTCACTCAGCATCAGTTCATGCAAGTCCCTCCAGGCCTCTCTGAAATCGTCCTGCTGGTCGTTTCTTACTGAGCAATAATATTCCATAACATTCATATACCATAATTTATTCAGCCACTCTCCAATTGATGGGCATCCCTTCAGTTTCCAGTTTCTAGCCACTACAAAAAGGGCTGCCACAAACATTCTTGCACATGTGGGGCCCTTTCCCTCCTCTAAGATCTCTTTGGGATATAGGCCCAGTAGAAACACTGCTGGGTCAAAGGGTATGCATAGTTTGATAACTTTTTGAGCATAGCTCCAAATTGCTCTCCAGAATGGTTGGATCCATTCACAGTCCCACCAACAATGTATTAGTGTCCCAGTTTTCCCACATCCCCTCCAACATTCATCGTTATCTTTTCCTGTCATTTTAGCCAATCTGACAGGTGTGTAGTGGTACCTCAGAGTTGTCTTAATTTGCATTTCTCTGATCAATAGTGATTTGGAGCAACTTTTCATATAACTAGAGATGGTTTTAATTTCATCATCTGAAAATTGTCTGTTCATATTCCTTGACCACTTATCTATTGAAGAGTGGCTTGACCACACCTTTCTTTCAAACTATGGAAATAATGATGACAATCATGAGTATTGCTAATATTTTCATATATATGTAATAAATAATTGAACTTTATTGAGTCCTTTATAATTAATATTTTATGTTCACCTTATGTTTTTCTTGTGTATGTCAAATTTTCTTTTAATTTCTGGAATGTTTTTTGTCACAAAAACATAAAAGTCTTTGAGTTTGTTAAATATTTTTTTCATTCAGGATTATACTTAAATTTACTGGAAGGTATAAGGTATAATTGGTATTTTTTTATTGATAATGATTTAGAACATTATTTTTTCCATAAAATCACTGGTAGTTTTAATTTCTTCTTCTGAAAATTGTTCATTTCCTTTGATTAGTTGGCAATTGTAAAAAAAAAAAAAACCTTGTGTTCTTATGAATTTAACTCATTTCTCTAAATATTTGAGAAATGAAACAGATACTTACAGTAAGTTTTCTTCCTCCCAGTTTTCTTCTTTATTTATTATTTTATTTGCATTGGTTTTGTTTGTGTAAAGACTTGTTTTCATTTTATATAATCACAATTATTAATTTCACATGCTGAAATGCTTTCTCTGTCTTGTTTCATTCTAAATTCTTCCCTTTCTATGAATCTGACAGATACATTATTCTATGATTTCCTAAATTGCTTTTGTACCACTTTTTTTTCTTCTAATCTTTGATATTATCTGTTATGTGAAATTTTAGTCTATACTATTTTTCCAATGATTGTAGCAGTTTATCATTAAGTTCTTCCTCACACACACATTTTGGTAATTTGCTCATTTTTTTCAAACTATTTATATTTTTTAAAAATATTTTTATTAATTGTTTTTTTTGGTGTTTTTATACAAAGTTTATGAGGATTGTTGTAGGTCACAGAACTACTGAGAAGAACCAAGTCTTTTATACTTGATCGTTACACATTCTTGCTGTTATTCTGTACAATGTTTTCCTGGTTCTGCATTCATTCAGCATCAGTCATGTAAATCTTTTTAGGATTTTCTAAAATTAGCTTGTTCATTATTTTTATAGTACAATTATATTCCATTTCATAAATTTTCATAAATGTTTCATAAATCACAACTTATTCAACCAAACCCCAACTGATGGGCATCTAATTAATTTCCAATTTTATGTTACCACAAAAAGAGCTGCTACAAACATTTTTGCACATGTAGGTCCTTTTCCCTTCATTATGATTTTTTTTTGGAATATAGACCCAGTAGTGGCACTATTGCGTCAAAGGGTATACACGATTTGATACTTCTTTGGGCATAGTTCCAAATTGCTCTCCAGAACGGTTGGAACAATTCACAACTCCACCAGCAATGTATATGTCCAGTTTTCCCATATAATCTCCAACATTTATCATTATATTTTTCTGTCATCTTAGCCAATCTAAGAGTGTGAGGTAGTATGTCATAGTTGTTTTAATTTGCATTTTTCTAATCAATAGTGATTTAGAACATTTTTATATAACTATAGATGGCTTTAATTTCTTCATCTGATAATTGCCTGTTCATATCCTTTGACCATTTATCATTTGAAGAATGACTTATATTCTTTTAAATTTGATACAGTTCATTATATATTTTATATATTACATATTTTAAAAATTTAGAAACACTATAAAAAGTTTGCCAGCTTTGTATTTCTTTTTTAATCTTGTTTATGTTGATTTTGTTCATACAAAACCTTTTTAATTTAATGTAATCAGTTGTCCATTTTATATTTTATAATGTTCTCTAGTTCTTCTTTGTTCACAAATGCCTCCCTTCATCAAAGATATTATTATCCCTTGCTTTCCTAATTTACATATTGTATCACCCTTGAACCCCAAACTCATTGTGAACTTATTTTGGTGTAAGTTATGAAATGTAGGTCTATGCTGAGTTTCTGACATATTATTTTTCTAGTTTTTCCTAGCAATTTTTATAAAATAGTGAATTCTTATCACAGAAACTAGAGTTTTAGAGTTTATCAAGTAGTAGATTATTATAGTCATTGATTATTGTATCATGTGTATATAACCTATTTCACTGATCCACAACTCTATTTCTTAGCCACTACCTAATGGTTTTAATGACTGCTGCTTTATAATAGAGTTTTAGGTCCTGTACTGCTAAGCCACCATCCTTTGTAAGCTTTTTTTTTATATTTCCCTTAATATTCTTGCCCTTTTGTTCTTCCAGATGAATTTTGTTATTATTTTTAGCTGCATAAGATAATTTCTTGGCAGTTTGATTAGTAGACCAATTTATGTAGAATTGCCATTTTTATATTAGTTCAACCTACACATGAGCAAAATTTATATTTTTCCAATTTATTTGTGTGAGAAGTATTTTGTAATTGTGTTCATATGGTTTGTCTTGGCAAGCAGACACCCAAATATTTTATTTTGTATGCAGTAATTTGAAATCGAATTTCTCTTTCTATCTCTTGCTGCTGAGCTTTGTTAGGAATATACAGAAATGTTGATGATTTGTGTGGGTTCCTATTTTTTAGCTTGAACTTTATGATAAAGCTGGGATCTGTTCACCTGATTGTGGGGTATAGACTTGTTCATCCTGCTGTTTTCAAACCTAGTTCTGGGATCTGCAAGTGTTAGGAGCTTCCGAGGGCGTGAAATCCAGGGAGATATATGGTCTCTGCTTTCCAAGCCCCCTATCCCCTACATTCTCAAGCACTAGTGGTTGACTCTGAAACTGTGACCAAGTCTCCTGATCTCTTATGACCCACCATCAGTTCTCTTTTCCTCCCTGAAATTAACACCCAGAACTGCATAGGGGCGATATGGTTGACAATTAACACCAGCTATACCTGATGCCAGCAATGAATCCCTTGTAATCCCTTTCTGGCCAGCTGACTGATTTCCTTACAGTCTCTGCTCTGAGAGCTCCTGAAGGTGATGCTTTTGTTAGTTCATAGGTGTGCTCCAGAAAATCACAGAGAGACCCCAGGATCGCAGACGTCCCCTGGCAACCACTGGCCTTCTCTGGCTGGAAAAATGTCCCACACTGAACTTTGTGTGCCTCTGTCATCCCCAAAATTGGAATTAAGGAGTGATTTCAATTTTATTTTTTGCTTTGGGGAGAGGAATGTTGAAAAAGTTCAGTTGTTTTGCTGCCTCTAATCTCCCATCTTTACTCTGCCTCTCATTTTTCTCTTTTGTTATCTTTGCCAATCTGCCACTTGTGAGGTAAAACTTCAGAGTTAGTTTAATTTGCATTTCTCTAATTATTAGTTGCTTGGAGCAATTGTCCCCATAAGGTTGTTGATAATTTGGATTCATTCCTTTGACAACCAGCTGTTCATATCCTTGGACCATTCATAAAATGGGAAATGGCATCTATTCTTATAAATTTGAATAAGTTCTTTATATAACTTGATTGTAAGTATTTTATCACAGAACATTGATCTAAATATGTTTTTTTCTCAGTTACCTCTTTGTCTTCTAATTTTCACTACATTTTTTTTGTAGAACCATTTTTTAAAAATAGGAAATGAAAATTGATGCCTTTCCTTCTCTCTCTTTCCTTTATTTGGTTATATATATATATGTATATGTGTGTGTATATATACACATACAATATACATGCATTATCAAAAATATAGACATATATACATGCACATATACATATACAATACATATACATATAATACATATACACCAACATATACATAAATATATACATATATAAAATAAGGATAATTTTTTCCTTGTCTCCTTAATTTGAATGAGTTCAACTTTTATATCTAGAATATAGATATAATTAGATTTCACACACACATATATATATTATGTATTATGTATATATGTATGTATGTTTATGTTCTTTTACATAAAGGTGAGAGGTCCTAATGTAATTCTAATTTCTATCAGACTACTTTTCCCAACAATACATCCATGTATATATCCATACATCCATCTATAAATATATGTTCCAAATAGTGATATTTATTTCCTGTAATTAGAATTTCACAGAGTCCTTAAAGTCATCATTTTTTAAATTACATTTATGTTTTCTCCTAAATCTCCCACTGCATGAATCTCAGTATTTTTTTTTGTCTATTGCCTTTCTTTTTCTAATCATGTACTTTTAAAGCCTGGGTGTCATCTTAGATTTCTTGCTTTCTCTCATATTCCTTATCAAATAATTTTCCCATTCTTGTCCTTTCTCCTATTATGCCTCTCATATTCATACATTTCTTTCTGCAACTTCCCTAATTCAGACTCTCTCTAACTGTTACCAGAACCATGACAATAACTCACTAACTGATATCCCTGCATCCAGCTTCTTTCCTCTCCAATCAATCCTACATAATGTTGGAAGACTGATATTCCCAGAGCACAGATCTATATTATTCCCCTCTAAATTGTTGCCTTAGAATGAAATATAATTTCTCCGTTTGTTATTTTAAACTGTGTTGTATGTGTTGTGACTATCTTTCTGTGTTAATAATGCATCATTTCTCTTCAAATCCTGTTTTCTGTTGTTTTTGCCTGACTCTTCATGATCTCATTAGGGGTTTTCTTAGCAAAGATATTGGAGAAATTTGTTGTTTCTTTCTCCAGCTCATTTTAAAGATAAGGAAACTGAGGTAAATAGAGGGAAGTGACCGCCCAGGGTCACACTGTCTGAGGCAGTATTTGAACTCAGGTCTTCCTGAATGCAGACCTCACCCTCTGCTACTGCAGCATGTAACTGCCTTTCAAACACTTACATTTCAGGAATAATTGTTCTATTTGTTTTTTTAGATCTTTCTGCTGTACTTTTGCAAAGACTGTTTGTTTATCATCCCTGAGTGATCTGCCTCTGGTTTCTTTCAAGACTCCAATGAAATATTACCTCCTATGTAAGGCATTTCCTTCTCCCCTCCATTAATAGGACTCTCCTCTCTAAATAACTTTACATTTATTTTGTATATATTTGCCTGTATTCATATTGTACCCACCACTAGATGCTTATGTTTTTTAAAGATAGAGAAACTTTCATTTTTGTCTTGGTTTACTCAGTGCCTCTCACACAACCTGTTTTCAAACATACTTTTAAAATTCAATTTGTGATGAAAAGGATAATGTTCATTTAGATATGTAAGTTTTTTCTGTTCATAATAGAAATCCTTATGTGATGACTGAGGTCTCTTTCACACTCCACCACTTGGTGATGAAACAATGTGGATAACAAGCAGAAGGATAAATAGCCAATCAAAATTATTCTACTAGGAGGCCAAGATATTTATTTTCTAGATAAGAATAAATATATTTATAATTCTAAAATTCGAAGACATAGGTAAACAGAGAATAAAACATTTTTATTAAATTGTCTTGCCTTTAATGGACTTGTTTTATATGGTTCCCCTCCAACCTCCAAATAGCCTTTTTTCAAGCCAATGTATGAGGCATTAAAAGTTTCATGAAAATTTTAATTTTGAAGATTTTTATAAATAGATACATAAATGAGGCCTGAGGAGGAAAGAAAATCAATCATTTTAGCAAAAGGGGAAACAAAACAGAAAAGTGCTTGTTTATGAAACTCCTGTAAACATATTCAGTATCTTGGGCAGCTCAGTGGTGAAGTGGATAGTGTCCAGTCTGGAGTCAAGAATACCTGAATAAAATACAACCTCAGACATTAGCTGTTGGATCCTGGGCAAGTCACTTAACCTTGTTAGCCTCAGTTTCCTCATCTGCAAAGATGAGTTTGAGAAGGAAATGGTATATTATTCTAGTTTCTTTGTGAAGAAAATCCCAAATGTGGTCACTAAGATTCAAGCACAACTTTAAAAAAGTGAACAACAACGTCAAGAGTCACTGAGCTATTCAGAATAATTATGGCATCCTATGGCATTGATGACAGTAGTAATGAAGACTGCAACTTTGGTTGAAAGGACAGTATTTTCTTAGGTTGATCATATTTCAAATGCTAACAGAATTGTTACGGAAGTGTGACCTTTGAAAAAATATCGGCCACATCAGACATGTGAGTTGGACTACATGTCTTCTAATGTTGATGACTTTGAAGCTCTTTAAACAAGAGAAGAAAATGCTTAAGTCAGGTGTGTTAATTATCTTCAACAATCGGAATAAATGTCTAAATGACTGAATGTCATTTGAAAGAGATATTAATTTTTTTCCTGCTTAGCACTAAAGGTTGTACTTGGGAATATGTGTTATAGAGGGTATAATAATTGTACCAGTTTCTCAGGATTAGTGTCAGAACCAAATAAGATATTTGTGAAGTTCTTAGCCAAGTGTGTAGTATTTGTTTAATATTTTTCAAATAATGTATTTATTTTTAATACACATTGCTTTATGAATCATGTTGAGAGAGAAAATCAGAGAAAAAAGGAAAAACCATGGGAGAGATTAAAAAAAACAGAAGAAAAGAAGTGAACATAGCAGATGTTGATTTGCATTCAATCTCCTTAGTTCTTTTTCCAGATGCAGATGGCATTTTTGTCCAAAGTCTATTGGGATTGCTTTGGATCACAGAATCACTGAGAAGAATCAAGTCTTTCATAGTTGATCAACTCATATTCTTGCTGTTATTGTGTGCTGTTTATTTCTAGTTCTTTTTGGTTCACACAGTGTCAGTTCATGTAAATCTTTCCAGGCCTTTCTTATAATCACCTTGTTCATCATTTTTTATAGAAAAATAACACTCCATTATTTTCATGTACCACAACGCGTTCAGCCATTCCCCAAGTGATGGGCATCTAATTCTTTTCTAATTCTTTGCTGCCACAAAAAGAGCTGCTGCAAATATTTTTGCATATGTGGGTCCTTTTTCCCTCCTTTATGATTTCCTTGAGATTCAGACTGAGTAATGGCATTGCTGGGTCAAAGGGTATGCACAGTTTGATATCCCTTTGGGTATAGTTCCAAATTGCTCTCCAGAATGGTTGAATCATTTCACGACTCTGCCAACAATGTATTAATTTCCCAGTTTTCCCACATCCCCTTCAATATTTATCATTGAGTTTTCATGTCAACTAAGCCAATCTGAGAGGTATTAGATAGTACCCCAGAGTTGTTCTAATTTGCATTTGTCTAATCAATAGAGATTTAAAACATTTTTATATAACTATAGATGGCTTTAATTTCTTCATCTGAAAAGTGTCTGTTCATATCATTTGACAATTTATCAATTGGAGTATAATTTGTACTGTTTTAAATTTGACATCATTTTTATATATTTTAGAAAAGAGTCTTTTATCCTAAATACTGGCTATAAATATTTCTTCCCAGCTTTGTACTTCCCCTTTAATCTTGCTTCTTTTGGTTTTCTTTCTGTAAAAACTTTTTAATTAAATGTAATTAAAGTTTTCTATTTTGCCTTTCATAATGTTTTCTAGTTCTTCTTTGGTCATAAATTTCTCCCTTTTCCAAATATCTGATAGATAATTTATCCTTTGCTCTCCTAATTTGCCAATGATATTATCCTTTATGGCCAAATCCTATACCATTTTGACCTTATTTTTGGTATGAGTTGTGAGATTGTAGGTATATACTGAGTTTCTGATATGTTATTTTCCAGTTTTCCCAGTAATTATTGTCAAATACTGAGTTCTTACTCCAGATTCTAGAGTTTGCGGGCTTATCAAACAGTAGATTGCTATAGGTCTTGATTATTGTGTCCTGTTTATCTAATCTATTTCATTAATCTACCACTCTATTTCTTAGCCAATATTAAATTGTTTTGGTGACTTCTGCTTTATAATATAGTTTTAGTTTTGGTAATATTAAGATACTATCCTTTGTAATTTTTTTCATTAATTCCCTTAATATTCTTGACTTTTTGTTCCTCCAGAGGAATTTTGTTATTATTTTTCTAGCTGTATAAAATAATTTTTGGCAATTTGGTTGTATGGCATTGAACATTTTTAGGGTCACTTAGTGCTGCACCAAAGATATCCTTCTCAGTATTCTTACAGACAACTGTTGTCATTGGTTATGGTGACCATATTAATTAGCATTTAAGTGTTTCTCTGGAATATATAATTTGAAAGATTATTAATGGATCTGCAAAGTAAAAGAAAGAGTTTTTTGCAGAGATTGTTTTGTGAACCAACCTGTAGGAGTAAGGGAAAAGGCACAGATAAGAATGAGAGGAGATCCCCTCTCAGTTAAAAGAACTTTGAGCAAATTAAGGAAAATTAAGGGGAAAAGCTGGAAGACATTTTGAAAATTATATTGTTCACCTGCTTCTTTTGAAGGATATGAAAAATGATCCCCAAAGAAGGCAAGTCAGTTGGCCAAATCTTAGAAAGCAATTAATAGTTATATAATCTGATGAGAAAATTCTTATTTTCATTATAATTCTAGAATTGGAAGAGACCTTAGAGCTAAGTCATTTTCCCTCACTTAATAAATGAGGAAATTCTTGCCCAGAGATATTGAATGATTTGTTCAAGGTCACAGAAGTAGACAGCATTTGAACCCTAGATTTGAAGCATGATTCTCTGCTTTCAGAACCATTATTCTTTCACTCAATTAATGCTGAACTGATGGGTACTAGGCATAACTCATGAGATTCTCATTTCCTTGGCAACAAAATGGTTTGTTGTGTGTGCTTACCAAATTCCTTTTCTCTATGGAAGTTTTTTCAGATAATTGAATACACAAACACATCGTAATAGAGTTTTCTTTTTTTTTTTTAAGGCAAATGATTCCCAAAATCTTTCAATTTATCTCCAATTTTAATATTGAATAATCTCTTCCCCTTTAGCCATACTGATTGTTATCCTTGGGAATGCTACACATTATCAATGTTCTTAAAATGTCAGACCAGAACTGGACATAATGGTACATATATGATCTTGGCAGATTAGAGAGGATAGTGAGACTCTCAATGATGGAAAACGCTATATTCTTTTCTCTTTGCTATTGTTTCTTGATCTTTGGCTACATAGCATTTGTAGTGTAAATAATTAGTTTAATATATTCATTTTTCTTTAAGTTAGGACAAATCTAGACAAGAGAAAAAGCAGGATATATATTGATGGTTTAAGAACTCCAGGTCTCAAGAATGCCACGTAAATCTTTGACAACCTAGTACTTCTTGCTTTACCATCATTCCAACTCTTTTATTTATTGAGTATTTTTAATCATCAAATTTATTTTGAAAGAGAGAAGTACTAAGAAATGGAACAACTGTGTTCTTATGAATTTAAACTTAAAGTGTACAGCCCCTTTATCTTCTCAGTTTCCTCATCTTAATCAATGTGTTCATTATCTTTAATCATCTGCTTTCAAAACCTGTAACACCCTTCAATAAAAATCACTTCTTATTGAAGCATCTGAAATATAATTATGGTTATAGTAATTTTTCCCAAATATGCTCAATTCAATTTAACCAGAATGCTGGACTGGGTCTGGGATGTAATCTCTTTCCAAATTGCTCTAACTTAGAAATCTTCAACTTTTTTCATAATTTCTTTAATAGATATGTTTTCATCCAGGAATTTGAATTGTCTGTAAGCTGATTGCCTATTTTACAATTCTAAGGCCAATATTTGAAATAATGATTCTCTCCACTTAATGAGAAGTGAGACTGTTGTATTAGTAAGAGAATAGGGATAGAGTATAAAATAAGCTTTTAAATTAGAGTCCAAGGTATACATTCAACTTTATGAAATAGATTTCTTTTATTAAGGATGAACTTTTTAACATTGCAAAACTTTACTTTCATCATCTGGTTCCCAATTCATCTTTGCCATTCTAATCCCTCTTCTTGTACATGATAATCTATAGCACTGTCCAAGTCTCCTTCAATCATTTCAGATTACACAAACTGCATATTCAGTCTTCCTTAACTGAGTGTGATCATAATCATGATGATAGTATCACTTATGATCCAGAATTCATGTCTTTTCTCTGATCAGAGAGTTCTTTCCTTCCATCTTCCCCTGTGAAACTCTTTTATCTTTAACCATTTCTTTATTCTCAGAAAGATTTAGGATAATTTTCCTTTTCCTCCTCTCCAAATCCATTTCCTTCACACAAGCCTAATTTCTATCCTTTCATAATCTTGATCCTGTAATTTACCAATCCTAATATACACTGTGCTTTATTTTGAAATAGTTTAATCCTCTGCTTTTTCCCTACTATTTAACAATTAATTACAATTCTGGATTACTTCAAACACTGATTATTGCCAACATTTTCCATATCTACAAACATACTATTAAATCTATCGGAGGAAATCAAATAATTCCCTGTCTGATCCACTCAGGAAGTAAAATTAAAATGGGCTCCCACTGTTTCATTAAAAACTTGCTTTTTATTATTAGCTTTTTTCAATTTTTAATTTGATTATTACAGTCACAACAATGATTATTATAAACCTTCTCTCTTCTCAAGCCTTCTATAACACCCTTTAACTTATCCATTTCAGCAAAAGCTTTCACTATCTGCTTTCTCAAGAAAATAGAGATAACCCATTGAAAACTCCATCTTTTTCCATATTCTGCAACACAAAACACTTTCTCATCAGTCAAATTCTTTTTTCTCTTTTCTCCAACATCTGGATAAGAGGTGATGTTTCTATTTAAAAAGAGCAAATTCTATAATAGCAATCATTTCCTCTTGGCTCTCCTATCATATCTTTGACCATACAATATCTTTTCTTTCTCTAGTCTTCAATCTGATTCTTTTCTACCAGATAACAAATGTGTATAGAATATTCTCTCCCAGTAACAAAACCCTCCTAATAACAAAACAATAACAAAATCTCCCAAAAACAAACAAAAAAGTAAACTAATAAGTTTGTTTGAACTTACATTTATCTATCTTTCTATATTTATCTCTAATCCCTTCCATAGCAACATTGGAGGCAAGGAAATAAGGAAAGGGGGAGAGATAAACTCATTTTTACCTATTTTAACTTCTTAATCCCTTGGAATCTGGCTTCTAACTTTATATCTAAACTAAAACTACCATATTTTCTCTTAACTGCTAAGTCCAAAGGCTTTTACTTAGTTCTCATATTTTTTGACCTCTCTAGATCATTTGATTCTACTATCTATAGCCTTTTCCTGAATCTTCTTTATTTGGGTTTTTGTGATCTTGCTTTCTTTTACTATTTGCCCTAATTGAATGATCTCAAATTTTCAATATTTTTTGCTGCATTCCCACCTATGTGTCACCCATTAAGTATAGTGTCCCCAGTACCACCACCTGATTCTCTCACACACACAGAAAAGAAAATAATTCTTCTCAACTTTACTGTTTCTGTTGAGTGCTCAACTATAACCCTAAAGTTATATTTCCTTCTTCTATATTACACAGAACTACCTTTCACATTCATACGAAAAATCTAAATGTATTTAAAAGCAGGGATTTCCTTCCACCCAATATCACCATTTTCACCTCTACAATGCTACCAAAAACTTCTCTTCCCCAAGGCAAATATGCCTCCATATTGAACTAACCTTTATATGCCATGGTTTCAAATGCTTTC
>JAJPUD010015361.1:0-33336 GCA_023553655.1 Myrmecobius fasciatus
TGTGTGTGTGTGTGTGTGTGTGTGTGTGTGTGTGTGTGTGTGTGTGTAATTTCATCCAACAGTTGAACCTCCTAGGTCCTCTTCCTTTGGGGCCAAGTTTCACCTCTCTACCCTTCCCCCATCTCTTTTAACCACTGTGTATATGGAATACAGATACTAGGGAAGAAAACTGATCATGTTTTGTCCTTTCTCTCTGTCTCTCTCTCTTCTTCCCTCCCCTTTTTATAAAACCACTTAATGATTTTTTTGTTATAGAATAATAGTTTTGTTGGTTCTTTTTTGGACTGGGTTTTTAAATGTAAAATTGAAAAAAATACATTAGAAATTGTTTGGAAGTACAAGGTTTGAGTTTTTCTGTATTTAATAGTTTTGAACATAAGGAATGAACTATCTATCAGACATATATAGATGTGAAGTATTTATTTATTAAATTAGAGTTTGTTTTAGGCAGAGTACATTTTTTAAATTTGCCATTCTACTCCAACTCCAAATTGAGAAAAAAAGGAAAACAAAACTCATTGAAAATGTGTATAGTCAACCAAAACACATCTCCATGTTGGCCATATTCAAAAGAATATGTTTTATTCTTCATTCAGAGTCCTCTCTTTTGAGATGAAGAGCCTGTTTCAGCATGAGTGCTCTAGAATTGGAGAGATACAAGATTAAAGAAAAAAGTTCTTAGCATCTTATCACTATCTTCAACATTTTAAGCCTCTGTACCTAAAACTTAAATGTCATCATTTAAAAAAATATTTGTGGGCTCAGTTTTCTCATCTGTAAAATGGGAAAGCTGAACTCTTATATTCTTTCTAGTATGATTGCTAGGACTCGATTTCTTCCAAGGCCTTTACTTCCTGAGATTTCTAAATTCTTTGCTGCAGTCTATTAGGCTTAATTAGCAGCATGATATGCTTCCTTGTGTACTCTTTCAAATGTTTTTCTCCATTATTTCTGATCATGCTAATATGTAATAATATTATTCAGTAATTTAAAATTTGTAACTTTCAGAGGAAAAAAATGCAAACTTTTTATATTTGCATGATGGAAAAAAATAGTCTTTTTTCCTCTTAGCTTTTTTATTCCTATATGATGATTTGATATAAAGAACTTTTTTTTTTAAAATCTGTGCTTGTGTAGACATGAAAAAAATTTCTCATTATTGCATGGTGAGTTTCCTTGTGAGTTTAACTTTTGGTTTGTTTGTAATTGATGTTAGAAGTCTGAATACTCGGGGCAAAAATTGTGAAAGAATGAAAGGGAGATTCCCTTTTGGTTCTTGAATAAACGAAAGGGATTTTGTAATTTTTGCTGATTTGAACTAAATGCCTTGAACTTCAACTCAAGTATGCACCTGCATTCTTGTGGTTTAACTATAATTATTTTCAAGATTTTCGCTGAGTTTCACTTAGATTATTTTAGCACTTTTTTTTTTTTAAATTTTGGCAGTGGTTTATTTAAAAGTTGTCATATAGTGAGAATATTTAACTACCAGTGATGAATGAAAAGTTCCTAACGTTGAACTCAGCCATTTATGTTTTGTCCTCTTGAATACTAATATTGGATCTGTTGGTTTATCACATGATGCTTTAGGAAATCTATGATCTGTGGAGTGGAAACTGAAGACACCCCCCAAAAATGATGAAATTGTATCTGATGGATGCTCACTACATATGTTAGAAGAGCCCAGCCAAGATTGTTTGGGGGTGCTCTTTTTATATCAGCAGACAGAATGAAGGATATGACCAGAATCTTAGCTCTTTCATATCATGAAAATTCATAACTGAATTTGTCTTGTTCTGTATAATGACTTTTAAGGTTCTGTATCCTTTTTGTTGTTATAAAGAGCTTTGGTACAAACAATCTTGTGACAGGGAATCCCCATTTACAGATAAGGAGGCTGAGGCATGGAGTAGTTAAATAATATCTGCCCAGATTTTACACATCTCTTATCCAATGGGAAGTAAGGGTTCCTTATCCAATGACTGGTTCACTTTCCATTGTGCCCTTTTGTGGATTGAGTTTTAAAAAGTGATATATGCTAAGATGGTCATTGGTCTGTCATCTTCAGGGAAGATGGCCTTTGTTTAATGCTCTCAGGTAAGGCAGTACTAGGTTAAAATGTAATTGGGAAACATTTAACAAAAGAAATAAAAATCCATTAAAACATAGATAAAATCACATTATAAAACATAAGTCAATAGTTGATTTTGCCAAAACTGATCCTTGCCTGCAGATGAGTGGCACCTTTTTAAATTTGATTTTGATACCACTGTGGATCTTCCATACAGAAGAATAGGGTTCTTAGAGACAGAATCAGCCAATCATTTATGTTTACCTATGTGCTAGCCACTGTATTAAGTGTTAGGTTAGACCACTGTTCTAGATGCTGTGTGTACAAAGGCCAACAATTCCTGCTCTTGGAGAATTTGATTTTATTTGGTCTTTCACAGTATACGCAGAATAAAAACAAGTTAAGTTCAAAATGGCGTAAGAGAAGGGGACCAGCAGCCAGGAGGACCAGAAAGAACTTTACTTAAAAGGTGGCGCATGTTTGGAAGGGAAATTCAAAACCATGTAACCTTGTGCTTGGGGAAACCAAGTCCGAAGAAGGTCATCACACTGAGAATGAACAGCTGACACTGGGGGCTCTGGAGTTCCCAGGGCTGGGCTTGTCCTGGTATTCCACGTCATCGACTGAAACATGGGCTAAAAAATGTAACTTTTTGATAAATGCTCTAGGATTTGAGATCTAGAAGAGACCTTGGAAACCATCCAGTCCAGTCCTCCATATTGTGTCAATGAGGAAATTGAGACCCAGGGAGGCTGAGGAGCAAAGCTGGAACCCAGAGTTGCTGACTTTAAATTCATTGTTGGTTTCACTAGGACTTTTAAAAATAGAATTTGCTGAACACAACTGAATTGTTTCTTGATGGTTCAAAGTAGAGATCATGGCAGTACCTCTGAGGCAGGTAACTGGATGCCCATTGAGGAGCCCACCAATGTGATTTTTGCTGCATCCCTGTGGGTCCCGTCTGCCTTTCGTTATTGGAACAAGAGAGGGGGAAAGCTGGGAACAACCGTCGAGCCTCTTTAGTCTGACCCCACATTTACAGAGGAGAAAACTGAGACCAAATACGAGACTGGCTCAAGGTCTCACTGCTCCCTGGGTGGCAAAACCAAGGGCCTGGACTGGGTTCCTCAACTTTTCACTCCAACACTTCTTTCTTTCTCTGCCTCCTCCTGCTGTCATGGTGCTCCTACAGCCTCTCCTTCTCCTACTTTATAATAATACTGATCATTTCTATTTCTAGCTCCAGAACTGTTCCTCCCCACAGTATCTCTAAGAGGAAATCAAGGCTAGGAGTGTGGTTATCTCCGTTTTATCTCTGAGGAAGCTGAGAATGAGCCTCGTGGCTTTGACTTGCTCAGGCTTAGAAGATGAGTAGGAGATGAAGATGCTGAACCTAGAGCTGAAAGGAGCTTAGACATCATCTGGGTCAGCCCCCTCTTTTTCCAGGGGAGAAGCAGACCCAGTGTAAAGATCACACAGGCATAGGAAGGACAGCTGGGATTAGAACCCAGCTCCCGTGACTCTCAGTTCCCTGAGATCCAGCCACTGCACACCAAGCAGAGCTCACACTGGGAGGGAGGTCTTTGGCCTCCCACTGATAACCACACATTATTCAACTCTTACCAGAGCAAAGGACACAAGTGTATAGTCAGACTTTCTACTCTGTATGCACTCACCCGGCCCGGACGGGGAGGTTTAGGTAAAGAAGGCAAGGTTGTGACCATGCTTTTGGAGGGAGCCAACATCAGTTAGGTAATGAAGACCAACCATCTTCCTCTCTGCTCCTCCTTCAAATACAAAAAGTCTAATTTGAGAGTCAGCTAACATGCACTTATTAAGGGCTTGCTGTGTGCCAGGCCTTGTGTGAAGTGCCAGGGATAGGAACAGAGGAGCAAGATGTCTGCCCCTGAGGAGCGGCAAGCAGACTCTGGGACATCCCACGTCATCCCAAGTTTTACACCGGAAAAGCTTTTGTCATGGAACCATTTGAGGAGGCCCAGACTTGGTGGAAAGCACCTTCTCTGTGGCTCCACCTCCTGATTGACTGGATGAGGGCTACAGGGGCTCCGATGGAGGCAGTGATTATTGTTCTTGTTGTTTCTCCTTCGTTCCCAAAGAGAACCGTGACATCAGGGAGGTGATGCCGGGACTTGTAAGTGAAGTGGATTTAAATGAGGGAGGCCATCTGGGTCCAGTGGCCAGATATAGATCAAGACACCTGGAGATGGCCCAGACGCAGTGGGAGACCTTGGCCTTTTAATGCTAAGGTCCATCCCAGGCCTCCATTTAACTGAGGCAACTCCCATTCAGGGATTAAGGCTAGGTAACAAATGAGGCAAAGAATGGCCTCTTATCTATTTCAAAATATATTTTAAAATATTTAAATATAAAAAATAGAATATAAACATTTTCTTTTTATCCATCTCTCTGATTCTTTCTTTCTATCTCTGTCTGTCTGTCTATCTATCTCAATGTGGGAGGGTTTGGCCCAAATGAAACAATTGCTATTTATAATGACTCCTAGCCATTGGGGCTCAAATAGTAAGTAGGGTGTCAGGAGCGCTCCTGGGCTTGGGGTTCTAGACAGTCTCCCTCATGGTCTGAGGCTTCCATCCCTCCCCCAGCACCGTGTCTTTTTGGGCTGGCCTGCCCTGTTGGGGTGGGGGATGATAGTAAATAAGACGGAATATAAGGTGTCCCCAAAGTCTTGTGGCAATTCTAAGCTATTAAAGCTTAATCACTTTTGGGACATCCTGTACAAGATATACACAGAGGAGAAGAGAGATAATCCTGGAGGGGAATGTTCTGCTGGTTAGGGCCCCCTTACCCCCCAGGATGGCTCTTTGGGCCGAGATGTGGGTGAAGAGGAGACCTAGACAAGAGGAGACCCTGGTGTGAGGATGATGGGAAATGAAGTGCTGTTAGTGAGCATGGTCCTGGGCTTGGAGGCTTCCAGGAGGGGAGTAGGACGAGGCTGGGGGGTGAAAGGAAGGGACTTGCACCTGGAACTGAACCATGGTCTATCACATTAACCGCTTATGTAAAGAATGCTTTTACCTCTTCAAGTTAAGTTGAACTCTTTCAGGCTAAGAACTGAATGTCTTGTTCCTCATCCCAGTCTTTCAGGATCACAGTGCTATGTGCACCCCAATATACTAATTAGGTTAGAATAGGAATAGGCATACACTTGAGTTTTGCTGCTTTGTCTCATGGCACTTTTAGATTTGCTGTGATCATTGGGTGGTGTTTTGTGTTCTAACTATAGGAACCTGTTGGGTCCTGAGAGGTACAATTTAGAGTTCTTTTTTAAAAAACTGGTTATTGAGGCTGGGGTGGGAAATAACGCCTAGAGTACTAGATTCAGAGATGGGAAGACCTGACTTTGAATCTTGCATCAGGCAAGCCCATTTAATTTTCCATCTATCAAATGGGCATAATAATGGTATCATCTCTCAGGGTTGTAAGGATTTAATGACATGAGAGATGTAGAACATCTGAAAACTTTTAAAGCGCTTGGCCTGGGAACCATGATGAAATTTCAACTGGACGTCAGAAGGGAGAGCATTTCACCATTAGATAAGGGCAGTTTAAAATGAAGCACTTGTTTATATTTACTAGCTTATTGGAACTAGTAAAGATGCTATGATTTCAGAGATTCCCTATTAAGATTTTTCAAGATAGGAAAATGATTTATATCCATCCACCTATCATAGATAATGAAATCAGACTCACTTGCTATGAACCTGTGATCCAGTATTCAGATACTGTCTTTAAAGCTTAAGAATGAGAAATCAGTATGTGTAAACAAACCATTAATAGCGTATTGTGGTCAGTAGCTCTCTGTATATCTCATTCCTTTTTTCCTACAGCTAACAGCCATCAACCATTGACTTGCCTTCCAGAGATCTGGGGTCAAGTATTAATCAGCTGTGGGGATGGTGGAAAGTTTTTATGTGCTACCATTTGGAGTGGAAAGAACACAAGTCTATTTTATCTGTGGCGTCTTGGGCATATAATTACATCTGATATCTTCGAGACACTGTTTCTACAAAAGGAAATCATTCTATTTTTTATTTTTATGAGATGTAATTTTATTTGAAAATGATGAATTTTTATCTTAAGGAGTCTAAAAAAAATCAGCCCAAGGTTTTCATGTGTAGCAAGAGCTTTGAAAGACCAAACATTCATTTTTTAAGCCTTGAATGACATAGTAATTGCTCTTTTAATAACTGACATTTATTTAGCACTTGAAGGTTTATAAAGCTCTTCCATGTGCTATCTCATTTGATCCTTACAGCAGCACTATACTTAATAATGAAAACAGCATCTTACAGATCTATACCCTGAACAAAATCTTAGCATGAATGAAGCTTGTAAAAATAGAATTGGATTTAGAATTTTAAGAAATATTAACATTTTGCCATTCAGATGAACTCAAAGTCTAGATTGGCTAATTTGGTGAGAGAAGAATAATTGGAGAATAGTCTTGATGTTTGAAAACTGGACATAAGGATAATAATGAATGGCAGCAGGAGGAAACAAAATGGAAATAGCTTTCATTTCCATGCAGATTGCTGGTCCTGGATTGTTGATGGCTTCACACTTCCGAGAAAAGGTTCTGCATGGAGGTGTGAGAAGAGATCTGGCTTGGAATTTGAATAACATTAAATAAGAAGTTCTGTAGCACAGTGTCTGTAATCTGCAGAATCTGCCTCCTTTTCTTTATCTCTGTGTTTCTTTGTGATTTTTAGCTGGCAGCTCTAGAACGCCTGCAAGTCACAGATATATTTGGAATACCCTACTTATTGACATAAGATGCAGGCATTAGCATCAGCTCTGTGGCGTTCCTCATTGCAGCTCCTAATCAGAGAGCCACGTACACACAGAGATTTTTTGGGCGTGCACATATACAGTCACACAAAAGGAAAAAGGAGACGGGGCAGAGAGCGGGCTGGGCAGGAGGGCAGGGGAGAGAACATCCTGCCCTCCAGATGGGCGGTACCATGGGCATTTCATAGATGACTCCAAGTAACACCTGCCCACCCCCCCAGGCCGGGCAGGGCCAGCCCAGAGAGCTTCAGAAAAGGAGCTCAGAGCAGATTATGATCTAAGCTTAGGCCCCTGCTCTTCAGGGGGGGAAAGGAAAAGGGTTAATCTGGTCCAATCTGTTGAGAAGAGGCAGACAAACCCGAAGCCAGGATTCATCTTTTTCATCCTCCTCATCTGTTGCCTTAGCGGAGTAGAAAGATTATCCTGGAACAAAATAAGGAAAGGAGGATCAATCCTAGGTGGTTGGAGGGTGATACCTGAGGACCTGCTCTTGTTTCGGCCACAGGGGATGTCAGTCACGCTGGGCTTGGAGTTAGGGAAGTTTGGCTTCCAGGTCGGCCGCAGGCCCTGAGCAGCTCTGTGACCACTCTGGGCCAATCACCTACCCCCTGTGCGCCCCACTTTCCAGAACTAAATTGAGGGCAATAATGGCACCACTTTCCAGGTGGTTGTAAAGATCAATAAGAATCAAATAAGCTGGGGGGGGGGGGGTCTGTAAAAGTCTCACAGTGCTGTATAATGCTTATTCCCTCTGGGAGCAGATCATCATCTCCGAGACACCAGGGAGGTGAAGAGCCAACCGGCCTTCGTTCAGATTTCTTGGGTTAGGGGGTCGCTAATGCATGAGGCTGACTGAGGCCTTGGGAGAGGAAAGCCCCAGCGCATGAGGAGGAAGGGCAGATTTCCTCTGCAGGCGGGATCCTCAGGGCCTTGGAGGGGAGGGCTGGCTTGCCTGTCACCTGCAGACCAGTGGAGAAGTTGTCATGTATGCTGGGTCATCTCAAGTGGCTCCTTGTGATGCAGAGTGGGAAGGAATTACTCTGTGAAGCTCTGTCTCTCTGAATAATTAGGAGAGTGACTGCACTGAGGCAAGGGGGGAGGGGGCTGATTCCCAAAGCCAGGTGAGAAGGATGCCATTGAGAGGCAGGATCTGACTTCTCCTATGAGAGGCTTGCCTTCAGGACACTGTTTCAGGGTATGGACATCAGTTATGGAGGGGCAGCTTGGTGACACTGTGGCTAGAGCTCCCAGCCCAGCCACTTCGTACCTAGCCTTGATTGCCACCCCCCTGCCCCATACACCCAGAAAAGGGGGCAACCATCAGTTATTGGGAAGAGCCCAAACAACACTGTCGGTTATTCATTAACTGATTTCATTTTGGCCACTTCCCCATGCACCTGAGTGATCCCACGTGCAGCAATGATAAAGTTGGATGATCCATTAAAAAAAATCTCTTATCCATGTCTTTGGGCGGGCTGTCACCATGTTTATAGATGTCAATCATGTTCTTACCTTAGAAATACATTAAAAAAGCAGATGTGGTAGAAAGGGCAAGATTCATCCTCCTAGACAGCTTTGGAAGAAAGACAGCCTCCCATCCTAGTATGGACCAATTAGCTTTGCACAAAGGGAACCCTCCTTTCCTGTCCCAGCCATCTCGCAGATGTGGGCATTAATCACAGTGGGAATTGGGCGAGTCTGGAGAGCCCGGTACAAATCCATCATCATTACTAGAAAAATGCGAACTGTGACCCCCCTGTCAGGGGCTCAGTTACATCATCTTCATATCAATAACACTGGGTATTTATTCCACACTTACCAAAGTGGTTCAGTGAAGATCAGTTCTCTGAGAGGCTGGGAATCAGTGAGAGAACTTCACTTGGGTGTTTTGTTGTTAGTCAGACCTAAACTGATCCATCTCCTTTCCCACCAAGTCTTATTTTTCTCATCTAACATAATCAAATAAGAGGCTGCATGTAGAGCACACCACTTTGCAAAGCTCTAGTACCCCATAGAATTGTCACTTATCACAGGGATCAGCAGTAGTTTCTTTCTTTTTTTCCTTTTTTAAAGAACCATCTGAAATCTCTTTAAGGTCAGTGGGAATGGTCTGGGTTCCCTCTGTGTTCTGTATGATTCCTCTTCCTAGTTATATATCTATTTTATCTTGTAGCTCAGGTAAGCATTAATCACAGGAGCTGAATATATAGTTACTTATGAATACTAATTTGTGATGAGCCAGGAAGAATAGAGGAGTATAGGCAGTAGTGGGGATGCAAAGTGGTACTGTGTCTGGCTGGGAGAAAAATTGGAGAAATGAGACTCAAACCTAGGGAACAGTTTATCTGGAGCAAAAAGCTTGAAAAGACCACTTTGGGGGAGATGATTTAGGATTTCTGAGCATAGAGTCCTAAAATGGGGTATCGATGGATAAGAGAAGGAACTACTTGAAGGAACAGCCTCAGGAGTGAAGAGCCTGTAAGGAAAGGGGGAAGGATGATAAATGAGTGGAATAGATATGTCCAGGGATGCCACAGGAGGGCCTCCGAGTGTGAAATTGCCTTGGCAAGGCAAGAACTCTGCTCTGAGTACAGGTTAACATCACTTTGATGAAGTCGGTGGCTGGTACATCCTCCTGGGCTACGGGTATCCTTGGGATACGCCTTTAAGTGTGGCTTCCCAGGGACATTCAGTGGGAAGGGAGAGCTGGAGAGAGACAGCAGCCTGGGAGTCTGGAGGCTTATCCAGATGTAGTCATTTCTGGGAGAAAGGACTACACATCCCCACAGAGACTCCCATAGCTTCGGCTCAACTGGACAAGCACTTTTTGAGTTCCGCTATGAGGCTCCAGGGCTTATCTCTGTGTGATGAGTGCCATCTTGAGTGTGGTGTCCCATATCTGCCCCACCAATTGCCCGCTGAATATCTCTGCCAGGATGTCCTGTAGGCCTCTTAAACACAATGCGTTTGCTCATCACTTCCTCCCTAATCTCTCCAAAACCCAACTCTTTTGCCAAGAGGTCTGTTATCCGTCCAGTCACTAGGTTCTCTTCCTCAGGGTTATCCTCAATTATTCCTCACCATTTCCCCCATCGAATTGCTTCCTAAGTCCAGTCCATTCAACCATACCACATCTTTCATATCTGTCTACTTCTCATCACTCATACCACAACTAACTGGAGAAAAAACAACTTTTCATGATATACTTTTAAGTTTAATCTGCATTATTAACATTTCCATTGCTTGTTTACATCTAGACAATCAACAAGACAATAAATCAAGCCCTGATTTGCTGATTTTTGAGGTACAAATGCTCACACTGAAAATTTAACAAAATATAGCTCCAGTGTAACCTGGTCTATATTCTATCTCTTTTGGTGAGATTCTCAGATCCCAGGAGTTGTGTTATTATCTTCCATTCCCTGATCCTCACATCCAGATTGGTTGCATTAGTTACCCAGGTTGTACCTTCAGCTATACTTATTAAGTTGAATTCAATATAAGTAAAAAATACTAATGCAGTCTGGAATCCTTGTTTCCAGGAAAAGGGGGTGAAAGTCCTACTCTATTCTGGCTTTGGGTTACATTTGAAATGTTTTGTTCAGTTCTAAAGGATCCTGGGAAGCTGGAGAAGCTCCAAAAGTTGCTAGATTGGGGAAATGCCTCAATTTCATGCTCAGTGAAAGTGGGTTGAAGGGACTATGGGTGTTGAATTTAAGTAAAAGAAGATATGGGGTAGGTGGGTGGGGGTATCTGCTGTAAGTATTTGTAGGGCTGTCACATGGAAACTGGATTAGGCCAAAAGCTAGCCAGGGAATGGTATCCAAGTTTGCTGTGAAGTTGGAAATGGTGAGGAAACAGGGGAGAGATATGGGATAGGGGTCAGATTGGATTTGGAGGAGCAAAAGGAAGACTGGAGGATGACTCTAAAGTTATGAACCTGGGTGGACTCGAAGGATAGTGCCCTTAACAGAAATAGGGAAGTTAGGAAGGTGGAAGAATTGGGAGGAAAGGTGAATTCTTTTCTGGATTTTCAGAATTTCAGATGTTCATTGGACATTCAGGAGGAGAAGAGACCCCAGAAGCATAGTAGGAGCTTAATAAATGTTTCCTGAATTAATCTAGAGTTGAAGTTCATTAAAGCATTATAGAGCTATAGAATGAACAGTAAGCATGTATTAAGCACTTACTATATGACAAGCACTTTTTAAAATATGGGGATACAAAATAAAGATGGCCCTGTTCTCAAGTAGTTTATTCTAATAGGCGAGACCTTACTTATCGAGAGGGCTGGCAGCAGGGGAAGGAGAGTTTGCTCTGGAAACTAATGGGTTAGTGAGCAGAGCTTTAAGAGAGTAGATTGACACCCTTTTCAGGAGTAATGATAGACCTGATTTGATTATGTTTCTAAAAGTGTGTGTGTGTGTGTGTGTGTGTGTGTGTGTGAAGGGGAGCAGGGGGTGTGTGCATTGGCCTGGTGGCTGGTGGCCAGCAATGCAGATTAAACTTAAAGGTAGATCATGAAAAGTTGTTTTTTCCTTGTTAGACAGCCGATTGTTAAACATTTACCAGCATACCTTTAGCTGTAGAGATAGGAGAGAAAAGTAGGTCAGGGCTGTTTGTCCAGTAATGCCTTGAGTTAATAGGCAGGAAATGGATGATGCTCAGGAGATTGAGGAGTCGGACTGGAGGAGAACAAGGAAAAAGTGATGCCTTAGAAACAGAGGGTACAGGATGCAGGGTTGTGGCAACGGAGGCCAAGAAAAGGCTGATGGATCAGCTGGGAGAGAAGTGCTGCTTAAATAGTGAGGTCTCCGGTCGTGGAAGGTGCAGGAGGGAAAGCAGGTGGTCCCAAGCTGGCCACACCAAGGGCCAGTAGCATTACAAACTGATGCAGAGTGAAGGGAGCAGAACAGATCATTGTACGCAGTAACAGCAATATCATAATGGTGATCCTCTGGAATACTTAGCTGCTACCTAAGTTACTGACTGCAGGGAAGAAGCCAGAGATAAGGGAGATGGAAGAGGAGGAGGAGAAGGAGGAGAAGGAGGAGGAGGAAGAGGAGGAGGAGGAGGAGGAAGAGGAGAAAGAGGAAGAGGAGGAGGAGGAGGAGCAGCAGCAGCAGCAGCAGCAGGAGGAAGAGAAGGGAGATAATAGAGGAGGCAAGCTTCTGGAGGAGATAGGAGCAGGTAGGATGTATCAGAGAGTGGTGGCTGGAGCAAAGGAAAGCAGGGAGACCATGTGAGGTAGACGTGACATTGTACTTGCTGATCAGTAAATGGGTCTAGTGCAGTTAGTTCTAGCCTGCCAGAAGACTGAGACAGAGACTAATCACCGGCCCGTGGCCTTAGGGCCAAACGCAAATCTCCAGAGATACCCGACCCATAAAGCAAGTATGAAGATAAATATCAGAAACCATGTTGAGGCTAGAGCATAAGACTGGGCCGGGAACAGGCTGCACCTGCTGGGCCTAGGGAATAATATTAACACAAGACAGGGAATGGTCATCTAGGCTGTACATATTCAGGCAAGGAATAAGCACTAAAATGTCTGCTGAATTCATCTAAAAATGAGGGGAAAGAGACAATAAACAATGTGAAGGTCCAGAAAAAAGAACTGTATCAAGTGAGGAAAAAGAAGTGACAAATGTTACCTTTCTTGAATCCTTGTGTCTATTCTATCATCTTGCCTCCTGGACTTTGTTCACCAGTCATTTCCTATCTCTTCTCTGCAATTTCTCTTTACTGGTTCCTTTTCCTGTGCCTACAAACAATGCTCAGGTCTCTCCTTTTAAAATTTTTTTAAAATTTCATTAAATATTTCCATATAACATGCAAAAATTTTAGTTCTAAATTTTCTCCCTCCCTCCTGCCCTTCCCCACTTTGAGAAGGCAAGCAATTTGATAACTGTTACATGTGAAGTCATGCAAAACATACTTCCTATATTAGCCATGATGCAAAAGTAAACATGGGTAGTTAGATAGATGTCACAATGGATAGAGTATAGGGCCTGAATTCATGTTCCTGAGTTCAAATTTGGCCTGGGAAAGTCACTGAACTTTCCCTCTGTTTCCTCATTTATAAAATAAGCTGGAGAAGTAAATGTCAAACCATTTCCAGTATCTTTGCTAAGAAAGCCCTATATGGGATCAGACATGATTGAAAAATGAATGAACAACAATAAAAGAAAACACGAACAAAATAGAACAATTTTTAAAAAGTATAAAAGTATGCTTAGATCTATATTCAGAGTTTATCGGTTCTCTTTCCAGAGGTAGATAGTCTTTGATTGTGGGTTGTTTGTTCTTTTGGAGCATTGTCTTGATCACAACAAAGTATTTCACAGATGATCATCATTATAACATTGCTGTTACTATGCACAATGATCTGGTTCTGCTCCCTTCACTCTGCATCAATAGGTATTGATATTGCCATATTTTTCTAAAACCACTCATCATTTTTTTATTGCACAAAAGCATTGTCACAATCGTACCATATCTTGTTCAGCCATTCCCCAAGTGATGGACATTCCCTTGATTTCTAATTCTTTTTCGCCATAAAAAGAGCTGCTATGACTATTTTTGTGCAAGTAGTTCCTCTTCCTTTTTCTTTAATTTTTTTGGCATACAGATGGTGGTGTTTCTGGGATTATATATATAATATAATATGATATGATATGATATGATATGATATAATATAATATAATATAATATATATGTATATATGTTCATATAATCCCTGGGCAGATAGACTCCCAAGTCTTTCATAGTGTTTACACTTAGTGTAAATGGAATTCCTCTTTCTAGCTCTTGCTGTTGGGTTTGTTGGTAGTACATAGAAAAGGTAATGATTTTTGTGGGTTTGCTTTCTAAATCTGCAACTTTGCTAAAGTTGTTAATAATTTCAAATAATATTTTAGTTGATTCTCTAGGATGTCTTTTTTCCTTTAAAAACCAATAAGCCATTGCTGGACCTGGTTTTCTTCTCCCTCAGCTATTACTTGATGCTTATAACCCCTTTCCTTTTATCTTCCCATCTCCACATGTTCAGAATATGACCATCTGCTCCTCCAACCCCGTGAAACTTCTCCTCCCTCAAACACTATACCTCCGTGGAAAAAAACACTGGGTTTATAGCCCTCGGAAAGGGGCTCCTTCTTGATCATTGTCAAACCACGTACCTTCTCTAGCCTCAGTTTCCTTCTCTGTAAAATGAGGGGATTGGATTTCAGCTTTGTTCTCCACGCTCCATTTCACCAAATATTTGTTGAGTGTTGCTGGGTGTGAGACATTAGGGATTCCAAGACAAAAAAAAAAAAATGCCACAGCAATGAAGGGACTACTAACAATTGTGGGGTGGGGAGAAGTTGGGTAATTGTATTTTTATATTGTTTAATTGTCGTTTAGGAGATGACACTGGACTTGGGACTTCAGGGACGGAGAGAGTGACCATAGGAGGGGATTTTTCTCTCAGGGCAGACCCGTGGCTCTTCGGAAATGCCAATGGAGAATTGGCACCAGGAGCCTGAGCAACTGGGCGGGGACCCAGCGTCTCATGTGTCGGAGATGGGCCCTGAATCTCTGTCCCCGGGTCTGTCAGAAGCAGGACCTGCTCTTGACTCTGGCCGGCTTTGTACCCAACCTCACTCCCTGCCTGCTGAGGCAGACCTGAGTGTCAGAGATACCCTGGCGGTTCCTTGAAGGGGACCCTCTGCCATCTGTCTCCATAGCTTTGCCTGGGCCGGCCTCCCCTTCCTGCAGTACTCGGTCCTTTCTGACCTGACTTCCTTCTGGACTTAGCACTGGAGGCCTGCCCCACACCCCCAGCTGCTGTGGCCTTCCCTTCTCAGATTCCCTACTCTCTTGGCATATTGTGTGCGAATTTAGTTATTTATTGTCTCTGAATGTAAGCTCCTGAGGGCAGGGACTGAAATTCTTTCTTTTGTTTGTTTTTTTCTCCCTTCTTTGTGTACATGAGCTTAGGTGCAGAGTCTAGCACTCAGCACTTAATAAATAAATGCTTATTGACTAACATGATAAAGAGCCAGAAGCAGGCTTGAACCAAATAAGGTCTTCCTTATTCTAAAGCTGCTCTTATATGTTACACCACAGAGCCATTTCTTTAACACTGGCTAAGAAAAATATCATTAGGAAGGCAGAAACTGCTCCAAAAATATCTAAAAATAAAAAAAAAAATCTAAAAAACAACCTTATTACATGCCCATTATAAAGAGAACACAAACACAAAGTTTCTATAGTTCCCTCCCCATCTCCAAAGAATTTTCCTTTTATTTAAAGTCGGATATAAATATTTTGGGATAATCTACTGTTTTGGAGACTACTTTCTAGTATAATATTTAATTAAATAATTACAATCTGATTGGCGGGGCATAAGAGAGAGTCGGTATTCCACAGTATCAAGTATTTCTGTTAATAGGCTATTGCTAATTATTTCTAACAATGCAAAATATAAGAAATTCTAATGTTCCTGAGATCTTGAGGTCATAGTGTAAAAAATGAATGATAAACTCATGTTCATTATAAAGAATCTCCGCAAGATAGCAAACCTGATAAAATTATGTTAACCAAAGACCCCTCACTTATGATCTAAGACTTATATACAGAGTGAAGTTATTTTTAAAAGGTAAGCAGAGTATTCCTGTATGGAAGGTATGGTTGGTAGTGAATTAAATCAAGCAAGAGAAAGGTCCTAACTAACCTTCTTAGCATGGTGGCAAGGACAAATGTTTGTGATTCAAGTTGAAGCATCCTTCGTACTGAGAAGTCCAGGTCAAAAAAAAAAAAAAAAAAAGGATGGGCCCCCTGCAGTTCTGAACATATACTGTATAAAACTGTATCTGGCATGACGTGCAGCTCCATTTGTGAAGTCCTGACAGTTTGTTCACAGGGTCACAAGAACGCTGTGTTTCCAAATGCCCTCCTGTGGAATTTCCTATTGGCGTGATTTTTTCCTGTGCTTCTGCCCAGTAGCAGTCTCTTCAGCTGCATTTGCTGTCCTAGTTAATCAGAGGGTGGGAGAAGAGGAAAGAGGGAAAAAAAAAACCCTCTCTCCTCTCCCCCTCCCACTTTCTGTTTCAGTGGGCATTGAAAATGTAGGTCAAATTGCATCACTGGAGAAGGGAATGAACAGGAAGGTATTTGGAAAGCAGTGCCATCCTTAGCCTGGGGTTCAGGCTGCTAACCTCGATTTCCAGGCGGTCATGGATCTGTATTGAGCCAGCATGGTAGAGGAGATAGAGGGGGTTAGGAAGTCATCTTCTGGAGGTGTTCTCAAGGCTTGTTAATTTTTAATCAATGCCATGAGATCGTCTTTTGCCCTACTGAAAATAACTCTGGCTTTACGAAAGCTTCTGAGTGTGAATTAAACTGTGTATGTGTGTACATGTGTTGTCACATCCGTTATTGACATATTACAATATAGCTCATTTATTCAGAAAAATGTTTGAATTGTGGAAATTAAGCAATTTTACTGTTAATTTTCATGTCTCCTTTCACAGTAGGAAACAAGGTTAAGACACACTCTTGAGAGGCCTGAACACAGCCACATCAAAGATAAAATACTCAAGTGTCAGGCCTGAAACAAATTCGGGGCCCACTTTTGTCTTTAAAAAGAAAAAAAAACAAACCCAACACCCATCTACTGTTGGAAAAGCTTACAAGCTCCATAACTATAGTTTGCAAATAACATCTAATCAGCTGAATATAATTCTGATCAGTATACAGAAGCTATAAAGTATGTTTTCTATATGTAATGTATCTTAAGTATTCTGTTTGACCCTAATGTCACTGTCTCCTTTAATTTTTAAAGTAGTAGACTCAGTCTTCTAGATTTTAAGAAATGAGAAATCTAGTGTAGTTTCTAAGAACTTTTTCAGCATTATATTCCTCCTGTTGTTTTTTGATAGAACACTTCAAGCATTTGCTGATAGAATGCTTTATGTTTCTATGAAGTTGTGATCAACAAGAAATATTTTGGCAGAAAAAGGCACTTAAAAGCACATCGATTCCCACCTTGATTCCTTAAAGATATTCAGCAGTTCAATTTTGCACAAAATGGAAAATCATACTGTGGAATATTTTGAATAGATTTCAGCATTATTAAAGGTTGTGTTCTGAGTTCTCATATTTTCCATCCGTTGCCATAAGCTATATTGCTTTATATACTAGAATATACACAATTGTTTCAAAAGGAAAGTGGGCCCCGAATTTGTTTCAGTGATTTCCAAAACTGTCCATTTCTTGATCCTTGAGTATTTTATCCTTGATGTTGCTGTGTTCCTGGCCTCTCAGGAGTGTGCATTAACCTTGTTTCCTACTGTGGAGGAAGACATGAAAATTAACAGTAAAATTGCAGTTGAAAATTCCCAACCCACTGAGAGTATAGATACTATTATTGAAAGGGGGAAAGAAAGCCGGAATACTATGTACTTTAATTCTGTGAGAATTAATTGGCACCAAGTCAGTGTTTATTTTTACAAGCATTATAGAGAAGGAAGGACTTTTTGGGATATTATTTAAATGAGCAGCCGCTGGGATATTTACATTATTAAATTAGTGTGCAGATTGTGTGAAAGAAATTACCATATGTGATAAATGTTAAATATTACCAAATGAATCTCATACACATACTATGACAGCATTCAACAAAGTCTCGAGTAGACAGAAACTGAGTCAGAGAAAGGGAAATAAATGGGAAGAAACAAAAGGTTTTACATTTTGCTTTCAGCTTGTGGGAGGGCTGTGCGCCAGCTAACAAAGCATAAGGAAATACTCCAGGAACCCAGGGATAGCGAGTTAGTGTTTGGCTACAAATAATGCTACCATAGCTCGAGGGGGTCCCATGTGGCTAAACCTACAGAACAGAGAAAATAGAAGCCTAATCTCAAGATACTGCTCTGTAACTCACCACCAGCAAAAGGGCGGACAGGCTACACAGACTCTTCAATTTCTGTAATTGATGCGTTGCTAAAACCCTGGGTATAAATTATGTTTTTGTGAATGGAAATTATTTTCTCATTGACAACTGATGTTCATTTGGTGGTGGCCCTTCTCTTTAATTTTCTCTTCTCCCTATAAATAAACTCTTAAACCCACTAGGGGCAATCATTCAGAGAGTTCTTTTGTAAAGTGAAAAGACCTTCTGTAAATGTAATGTAAAATTAAGCCCAATTTTAGCTGGCATTTCTCGTGTGTGTTTGAGCACCTTGTCTATATTTGGCAAACTACTATAACATCCAATTGCAAATAATTTTAAGAACCCAATAAAAAAAAAGGTTAAAGAGTAACCTCATTATTCTGGAGGAATGTAATTATTATGGCCACTTAGAAACTCTATTGAACAAAAACTACCAAAAAAGGAGAATTTTATGTAGGTGTTGATATTTCAGTGAATTGACATTTTTATGGCATTTATTTTTGAATTAATCCACATCGAGCCCCCAGGGCAATAGTAAAGCTTAACTATGCCCATTTAATCAATAGACCCATGAAGATTAGTTTGTGCAAGGTACAGTGGTTCAGACCATAAGTTATATTGAAGATGGAGAGAGACCTCTGGATTGGGGGGTCTTAGGAAGTAAGAAGAAATCAATTCTTCAAATGGGCCTGGGTTCAGATCCACTTCTCTGCTTGCTGCCTGTGTAGACAATCCACTTATCCCTGATCTTCTTCCTCTCTAAGATGAGGAAAGAGTTGAAATATATGCCTTCTCAGAGCTGGCTAGGATCATCTGAACATGGCATTTATTCCAACAGGATCCCCCTTCACTTAATGAAGGAGACTCTTTATTATTTATTTTAAGGGGTACTTGTGGTGCTGTGTCCCAAGGAGAGAAGGTGAATGATACCTTAGCATTGGGCAGGTTTTAGCATCATCCTCCTCCTCCCAGATAAGCTGAGGGCCCTCCTGCAGAGGAAGGAGTCTGGAGTCTGATAGAGGAGGTTTTTTCTTAGTCACATAGCCTTTCATTTGCATTTTTAAAAGTCGCATTGGCCTAGACCAGGCACAAAACTGCCAGGAGAGGGGATCACGCCTTAGCAGGAGTGGCTTTCTGTTTGGAGTAATCGTGGGTTAGTTCATCAGACCATAAATTTGGAGCCAGAAGAAAGGGTGTGAGTTACCTGTGCTGAGCAGGGATTTGGGCCCGGGTTCTCTGACTCTGAATCTTGGCCTGCTTCCCATTATACCATGGAATATTTTTTCCTTCCAACTTCATGCCTCTTGCCCTGTGTACCTCTCTGGCTATAGTTTATAGAAGTGTACCCCCAAAGGTGCCAGCTTGATCGCTCCTTTTTACCCATGGGTGCACCCTGGTAGCATGGAAATATGGAAAGAATCCTTGACTGGCACTTCAACCCCCCAGCTTTGCTATTTGGGAGGTGGGCGGAGGACAGTGCTGGTCAAGGGTCTTTTGTAGGTTGATTCTTAGGTGGCCTTGGGAAAGTTTATGGAGCAGGAGAGAGAAGCCGCCTGGAGAGGCCGGGTTTGTTTCAGTCTGGAAGCCATTGGAAAGATTATAGGTGCTGCTCATTGTAGCCTTGGTCAATGGCCAGAAAGCCCCAGGGTCTCTGGTTCTGAGTCTGGGTTAGCCTGGAGTGGCCTGGCCCAGCAGGAGGTCTCATAGCCACCACTTGGCTTTTTCCCCTTGTTCTCAGTTATTTCAAATGGTCTCTGGGATTTCCACGAAGTTCCCCAAAGAAGAAGAAAAGTACAGGCAGAGAGAGTGAATCCTACAACTGGGCTGCCATGACAGGCCCCTTTTTGGGAGAATGTGGGGAAGGGAAATGGCCGTTTCTGAGGAGAGTGAGGGGAGCACAAAGGTGGGACAGCTCAGAATAAATCAGAGACTGAGATAGCTTGATGTTGAGCATCTTATTTTTGTTCTCCAGAAGACAGAACATAAAGAAGTAAAAACCCAAAGATTGTTTGAGATAAAAATTCTTCCTATTTCCAAGGAAACATATTAAGGAAAGCGGCACGGAAAGGAGACTGACTGCAAAGACAAGGATGGGTCCAGTTCTGGGCCTGGCTCAGCCCCAAGTTGGCCGTTTGCTCTGGGACGAGTTCAATTTCAGGCTCATTTCTTTTTGTCAGTCAGTACCTTGGACGAAGGCCCACTTGTCAGATGTGAGGGTTACAGAGTCTCAAAGTTTGGACCTGGAAGCTTCCTCATAAGGCACCGAGGCCAGTGTTGTTAAAGACAAATAGAAGTGGGGCCTAAATCCCAAAGCTCCCTGCGAGCGGCATGGTGACTTAGAAAACCACGCATGAGCATTATCTGTACCGGATTTTTGTTTATTTTGTCGCTCCTTTCCGAATTGCTGGTTCAGGTCACACTTTGGGGCAGTTGGCTTGTGTGTCCCATCCTCCTGATCAGGCCTATTTTGCCCACAGGTGTTAAGTGGCTTTGCCACAGTGGCAAAAACAAGATTTGATCTGGGGTTGATGTGGGGTATTTATTTCTTCTTGAAATAAACCACAAGAGGAGAGGACAGTCAGCTTAAACAAGATGCTCTCCCAGCCTTAAAGCTTTCAACTCGCCCATCCAAACACGCTGGTCTCCAGTAGAACCTTCCCTCTCCCAGGAGATTGCTGGCAGTTTCCTTGGCTGTCTGGCAAGCCCCCAATTCTCTCCTTTCTCATCTTTGCCTCAGCTTCCTCCCACTCCCACCCAGGGGAAGCCTTTCTTTCAAGTCTTCCAGTTAATGTTCTCTGTAGCTGGTTTGTCCATAGTTATCAAAGATTGTTCCCCTTCGTAGACTGTGAGCTCCTTGAGGACAGGCAAGGACCTTTCTTTACCTTCCTCTGTATCCTGACAGCTTAGCATAGCATCTGGCACATAGTAGGCTCTTCATAAATATTGATTGACGCATTAGAAGAAAGTCCATTTGGCTCCACCAGTTACCTTGTACATAATTAATGTTGCTCAGATCTCTAAAGGTAGAATAGCCACTAGGATGCTCTCAGAGGTGTGGCTGTAGGATGGACATCCAGGTAAAGTCAGCACCTATCGACTTGAATATGGAGCATTAAAGGTGTTTGTGTGCTGAGGGCTTTGCTCATATGGTTGTAATTCCAGCACATCTGTACCCACATATATGTATATGCTGATGGACGTGTGTGTGTGTGTGTGTGTGTGTGTGTGTGTGTGTGTGTGTGTACTGCCAAATCATACATTTTTTAAAAGGACCACTTTCTTGGAATAGGAAGTTGACATAATTAGTCATTCTGCAAAACAGAAGCAAAAAAAGATGATTCTTTTCCTCTTTTCTACACTAGATTGGGGATGACAACCTTCAACCCCTGCGCCCTCAGTTTTATTTCATCCAGCCAATAGGGCAAATAAAGATCAAGAGATGGTTTCGTTCATGCCTGTAGTTCTGAATTTTCAATATGCTTTCCAAAATCTTTGACTGTAATACTATAAAAAGACATGATAGGGTTCTTAATCCATGAAAATAGGCCATTTTCTCTGTAAAATGAAATGAGACAGTAACTACTTTGCAGAGCAGAATATTGAAAATGAAGGGGGAAAAGAATTTCAAGATAGATATCTACAAATTTTAAGGATTAAAACATTTATAATGCACAACTTTATAACTTCTTAATATAAAAGACTTCACTCATAAAATTTTACTTAATATTGAAAATCCTTTAAATGTTCTTCATTTCTATACTATCACCAGTTACAGGAGAAAAAAAGATACAAAGTGGAGAAAAGGAATGAAAAGAGAGAGGCACATACACAATTGGGTGTTCTCAAAAGTTCTGATGGACAACTAACTTATTTTCAAATATAGGTTTGAATACATACTAATGTCTTTTTTTGTTGTTGTTCTAAGGCAAACGTGCGTTAATTTTAATTTTAGTATACGCACAAGAAAACTTTTATATTTGAAGACTTTGTTTTGCATACATATATTATATATATACATGTATATATATATACATATATATGCATGTATGTATACTAAAAGCCTAAATTCCCTTGTTTTTTCACTAATCTTTTTTTCCTGATTAGCTCATGATAAGAGAAATTCCTCACTTCCATTTCTAAGTACATCAGTTTATAGTTATTTTTTGAATTTTTTTTTTTTTTATGACTTTAACAATTCTCTAAAAGTAGTGTTTCCATAAAGCAGATGAGCAATTAGTAAATGGTGAATTACTTTTCAGGCAGAAACCTATCTTGGATAAGTTTTTATGGCATATGTGGTCTTTTTACATTGAGAGAAAAGACTGAAATACTCCAACCAAACATGGAAAAGAGGCCTAATCTACTGAAATTGGGCAAAAGAAGAGATCTGGTTTTTTTATGTCACCCAATCTCTGGTCATCATTGAAGAAATTATAACCAGTAGGAGGAGTGTTTATTTGAATCATAGTCTGTGTTATTTATTGATTATCTGTAATTTGTACTTTAATTTTGGTCACTCAGCATAGGAAAGTTTTTAGGATGTTGAGAAATGTATGTATCTAAATGAATTTTAACAGTTCAAATAGATTAAAGGAGAAATCATTTTTATTGATTTTAGGCAAGAAAATTGAATGCATAACTGGAAATCAGGCAATTTTTCAAACTTTGTTTTTTTTTTTTTAAAGAAGAAAAGTTGTGGAGGAATAGTATGGAATTGGGAATCTGAGAAAAAGATAGAATTCTAAGGATTACAGGAAAGATTTTAAGTAGTATTGAATAACACGCATTTGGTGAGCAAAATAAACCTATAGGTTTTTTTTTTTAATCTAGAAATAAGCTTGGTAATCAAAACAGATTATTTCAAATACAGTACAGATTGGCATGGAGTTTTATTCAGTTTTTTGAGGAAGTGACTTCTTATATAGGAATTTCTGACTTATTATTTAGGTGTTTATCAGGAGGGAAAAAAGTGGTGTTTAAACTCTGCAGATTATAGGAAGAGAACCCCATGTATAGCGGACTCCCTGAAAGTGATCTTCTTTCCATGTGTCTGGCAGTGCTAGAATCTTGTACTTTAGCAGCCTGGGCTCTGGGGTGCTGTCATTGGTGTCACTGAAATCTCTCTCTCTCTCTCTCTCCCTCTCTCTACAGTAGGTCCTGTTTCTAGCCTGACAGCCATCTGAGTTGTTTTTAATCCCAACTTTAATTGATTCTTGCATTACTTCCACCACCACCACCAAAAAAAGTTAATTTTAAATGTAATGTTTCACTTCAATTTTCCTTTGAGTATATGATATGGAAAAAGGAACTTTCAGTCTTCCTAGTGATTTTGCAAAAGCATGGATCGCTGAGATTTTGTTTTGTTTGAAAAATGATTGCTTGTGAACTGCTAAGTGGTAAAGGACAGAGGGGATTCTGTAAATAACAATCTTACTTTTAAAAAATCCATGTTTCTCACTGTTTGGTTTCAAAGGAAAAAAAATGGTCTGAATAGTCTTTTTAAATGAAGTGAAAACTCATTAGTGGCCAATTACTTATGATGATTTTAATCCCCTGAAGAGTTGCTTGATATACACATTGAATATTAACTAGTTCTCAGTTTACTATAAATATATCCAATTAAGATAATTGTAAAAATCAAATTGCATTTGGTATAAAATTGGTAAAGTGCTTTTAACAGTTTGACATTTCAAAGCAATTATTTTAATTTTGGAACATTTGGTAGCTAATAAAATTGTAGATTTCTGACTAGCTTTATGGTACTAGTCATTTTTTTTTTTCCAGATCTAAACAGAAGCATCCAGCCATCTGTAAAGAGGATGATCAATTGATAAGTCAATCAAAAATTTTAACATCATTATAAAGAAAAGGTAATGGGTAATTATCACATATAGCAATTGAATAACCACAGTGACACTTAACACTTAGAATTTAAATTTTGCTTACAGGCAGTGTTTCTTCTCATTTGTGAATTTATTTTAACCCAGTACCCTAATTTTCGAAAATAGTGTTAAGATCTTGCTTATATTAATGCCACTGAAAATTTGGAGCTCAGCATTCCATCACTTTTCACTAACATTAGCAATGGTAAAGTGTCAAAAATACTGATATTTGATTTGATGGGCAGGGGGTTCAAGTGTCAGCTTCTTCACTTACCAATTGTGTGACCTTGCACAAGTCATGTAACTATGTAGAGCCTCCCTTCCCTCATCTGCAAAGCATTTTGTCCACCTTAAAAAGATGATATCCAATATGTATTATTATTATTATCATCCAATAAACAGTACTGAGAACTCCAGAATTTGCTAACCCTGTGGGTGTGGAACAGTGTTAATTCAGAGATGAACTCTGTGTTCCTCAATTAGTGCCAAAAGCACTTCATCATCATGGATGAACTGAGACTCTTCTGGTTTTTCTTTTCATCAGGAATTGACTGCTTTGGAGCCAGTGGCCCTAAGCAAAATTATGAAGTCGGCCAGTGCCCTTCTTCCTTTTTAATTCTCTATCCATTGTTACTTCATCCCCATCTACCCAATGCTTTCATCCACACTTAAGGGATGAAAGCTTATCCTATAAATCACTAACACTTTAGTGCGAATTAATGAAATATATTATCCCCAAATTATTGGCTTTTAAAGATGGATAGGAGAAGAGCTCAAAGCAACGACTCCTTCTTGATGAAATTTTGGACAAAATAGTAGTAAGGGAGATATCTGGGATATTAAGCTGGTTTTTCTTACGATATATAATATACACATAGGAAATTTTTGAGGTTTCCGGTTTGAGAAGAATGACAAGGTATAAGGAAATATAAAGTTTTGTCAGGTTATTGCTATGCAAGTTTAACATTTGTGAAATTGAAGCTGGCTTTCTTCTTTCTTAAATATTTCTCTTTGTATGAAGAATTCTTTTAAAAAAAACTTTATTTTCAAAATATATGCATAGTTAGTTTTCAACATTTACTCTTTCACTTGTGTTCCAAATTTTTTTCTCCCTCTCTTGCCCCCACCCCTTCCCTTAGATAGCAAGTCATCCAATATATGTTAAACACATGCAATTCTTCTTACCTATTTTCACATTTATCACGCTGCACAAGAAAACTGACCAAAAATGAAAAAAAAAAATGAGAAAGAAAGAAAATGCAAGCAAACAACAACAAAAAAAGTAAAAATTGTGATCCACATTCAGTCCCTACAGTCCTCCTTCTGGATACAGATGGCTCTCTCCATCACAAGACCATTGGAACTGGCCTGAATCATCTCATTGTTGAAAAGAGCCACATCCATCAGAACTGATCATCGTATAAACTTGCTGTTGCTATATACAATGTTCTCTTGATTCCATTCACTTCACTCAGCATCAGTTCATGCAAGTCTCTCTAGGCCTCTCTGAAATCATCCTGCTGGTCATTTCTTACAGAACAATAATATTCCATAACATTCATATACCATAATTTATTCAGTCATTCTCCAATTGATGGGCATCCATTCAGTTTCCATTTTCTTGCCACCACAAAAATGGCTGCCACAAACATTTTTTGCACATGTGGGCCCCTTTTCCCCTCCTTTATGATCTGTTTGGGATACAGGCCCAGTAGTGATACTGCTGGATCAAAAGGTATGCACAATTTGACAGTCTTTTGGGCACAGTTCCAGATTGGATCAGTTCATAGTTCCACCAACAATGTATTAGTGTCCCAGTTTTCCCACATCCCCTCCAACATTCCTCATTATCCGTTCCTGTCACCTTAGCCAATCTGAGAGCTGTGTAGTGGAATCTCAAGAGTTGTCTTATTTTGCATTTTTCTGATCAATAATAATTTAGAGAATTTTTTGTATGAAGAATTCTTTATGAAGAATGTTTCTGTCTAATGACAGAGAAGGTGAAAGTTTCCTTGAAGAATTGGAATTAATGATTTATTCTGAGCCTTCTCCCCAAAGAACTTGAGGAGACTTACAGATTAAAAGACTTACAGATTAAAAGAGTGCAGAATAATCAAAAAGGGACTAGAAAAGAGTGTGCAAAGGAAGAGCAGACATGAATGCTTTCAGGTGGTGCAGCTGGGCAATTTATGGCCTGTGGGCCACCAGAAATCAGTTGGCAATCTCAGTCAGAAGGGAACTGTTCTAAGCTTTGTAGTTTGGTCCCCAGCCCAAATGATGAACTTACAAAATAGAATTTTTTCCCCCTGGAACCAAACTCAAGAAATATTATTTTATACAAGGTAGAATTTGAGATTCTATTCAGTAAAAAAAAGAGAGCGACTAGGAAGTTGTGAATTCTCCATTTGGACCTTGAAATTGACTGCGAGGGCACTGCAGTTATGGAACTAGCTTGAGGTGACCAAGGTAAGCAGAGGAGAGGGAGCCTGGGGGGCTCTCAGTTAAATGCATTGGGGTAGGAGAGATCCATAAGAAACAGATGGAGGGAAATGGAAGATACCGATTATAGATGGAGTTAAGAAGCTGAACATTCAAGAAATGCCTTCACTTTATCAAATGTGCATGAAGTACAGCTTATGAGCAAGGTACTGTGGTCAGTGCTGGCGAGGTACAAAGGTTGAATAAGGAGTCTTTGTCCAGCAATCTGTTTATTAAATACTCACATTTACTTGGGCACTGTGTGGAGGGCGGATGAGACTTAGAGAAGGGAGGCAGGACAACAATGCCAGGCCCAGAGGACAGCAGAAAGAAATTGATGGAGGGGTCCTAGAGAACAGAGAGAACTTGAGTTGAGGAGCACAGGAAAGTTGTGTAGGGAAGGGAAGGGAAGGGAAGGAAGAAAAGAATGGGAGCCAAATCATGAAGGACCAGGAATGATCCTGTAGGCCTGCAGCAGGGAGTCAGTGAAAGGTTCCAGTTTCTTCAGTTTTTTGTTTGTTTTTGTTTTGTTTTCTTTTAAATCTAGATAGATCCAGGTAGAGTCACACAGTGATAGAATTTTGGAGCTGAGGGATCTTGGAGATCTCTTCCAAGGATTTGAAGAATTAGATATGGATAATCCCAGTTCAATCATAAATTTGGTAGTTCATGATCCTGGTGGGCTGTCCCAGAGGCTCCCATATGGTCCTCCTCCTCATTCATTGTAATTTATTTTCATTTCTAAAAGTAAAAAGGGATATGCAAAATATCATAAAATTAAGTAAGGATTGTAACTTAAAAAAAACAACTTGCTAATAATTGAGATAAAATAAAATGGGTGGAGATTCAGTCTGGAATGGGACATGGGCTACAAACAGTGGTCTGGGCACTTCATTCTCTTTCCCGCCTCTCCACTATACCTCCCCACTATACCTCCCCTTCTGCTGCCTGTAGAGTTTTTTTTAAAAGGATTTTTTAAACACAGAAACAACTTGGGAGAAATAATTTCCCAGTGCCAACTATTGGCAGGATGTCATTAGTAAATATATCTCTTATACTACTTGGTTGTTTTTTAAAATTTTACTTTTTTTTTTTTTGCTAATTTGCTAATTTTTTTTTTTTTTTTTTTTGCTTTTTGCTGAGGCAATTGGGGTTAAGTGACTTGCCCAGGGTCACACAGCTAGGGAATGTTAAGTGTCTGAGACCAGATTTGAACTCAGGTCATCCTGACTTCAGGGCTGGTGCTCTATCCACTGTGCTACCTAGCTGCCCCAAAATTTTACTTTATGCCACTGGATGAATTACCTATTAGGACTTAATAGTTCTCAGTAGACTAATAAACATCTTATTTAAAATGCAAGTGTCTCTGGAAGAATTAATGCCACCAGTCATTTACACATTAGTATGAATAAGTCTGATTTGGTGATTTTCCTCCTAACACCTGATTTCTGCTATGTTGAGGGATTGGCAGTTTGTTTTGGGGAGCAGCACTAGAAGAAGCAGGGGTTTGGATAAAGGGGGGGCAGAGACTTTGGAGCATGAACCACTTTGTGGGGGTAGTTCACATTTATGCTGTAAGATGTAATGGGGAGGTCACGAGATGAAGGCCA
Source organism: Myrmecobius fasciatus (assembly GCA_023553655.1). Classification (NCBI taxonomy): domain Eukaryota; kingdom Metazoa; phylum Chordata; class Mammalia; order Dasyuromorphia; family Myrmecobiidae; genus Myrmecobius; species Myrmecobius fasciatus. The sequence continues at coordinate 27,808 of JAJPUD010015361.1, forward strand.
CTAAGAGTTGAAGTTGTTCAGTCTTTTTTTCAGTCATGTCTGATTTTTTGCTGCCCCTATTTGGGATTTTCTTGGCACAGATACTGGAGGAGTTTGCCATTTCCTTCTCCAGACCATTTTACAGATAAGGAAACTGAGGCAGGCAGGGTGAAATGAGTTACTCAGGGTTACACAGCTACTGAGTGTCTGAGGCTAAATTTAAACTTGTGACTCTAGGCCCAATGCTCCATGCACTGTAGTGCTACCTAGCTGTCCAGGAGATGGAAGGATAAAAGAAAGGGCCCAAGACAAACATCAACCCTGTTCAAAATCCTGTTTTGAAAAGGAAGAGGGATTCCTTTGCTTTGCTCTTGGTACCCACCATAATCTAGCTCCACTCTGGCTTATGTAGACCCCAGCCCCTTGTCAGAACATTGTGATTCCACCTAGAGATGAATTCTGGGACTCTCTCACCTCTGCAGGCTAGGGATTGTACCCTTTTAGAAAGCCTTGTTTCATCACAGGTCACCCCTTTGGGTGGTAGTGTAGGCTGCTTGTGGAGCGATTGCCCTGGGAGACTTTTAAATTGTGAAGGTTTCCAGCTTGCTTTGTTCAGATGGATCAGTATCAGGGCCAAGGGACTTTGCTGCATTTCATAGGATTTTAGTTTTGACTGGATTTTCATTGTACTTATACTTTTGTATGTATTGTATTGTATAAATGTATTTATAATTATACTTCATTATAAGAAAAATGTCTTAAAGCATTCTTAAAATCCAGATTTAGATTTTCATTGACATTAATTGCATTAGGCCCATAAATGGATACTCGTTTTCCTAATCTAACAAGTTAAGTTTTTGTTTTTGTTTTTTTTGTTTTTTTTTTTTTCATTTCTTCCGTTCTAAAACCTTTTCTTTGCTGGGCAAATGAGTTTGAAATCAAGCATAGTAAAAGGCCCATAGATTTCCAGCCAGAAGAGATCTCAGAGGTTATCTAGGCCGATGTCCTCATTTTTTATAGACGAGCAAACTAAGACCCCGAGGTGAAGTCACTTGCCTAAGATCACACAGGGAAAGAAATGAGAGAGCTGGGATGCTCCTTGTTTTAATTTTGAATCCTTCCTTCCCTTCTTCTACTTTCTATCATCCTCTTTTCCATTTCAGAAAGGTCTGTATACCTACCTATATACCTATAATTCCCTAAAACCATCTGAATATTTTAAAAAATGTGGGCTGAAGAGCCTTTATTGGTTTGTTTGTTTGTTTTTTTTTTTTGCTTCTTTAGATTAGTTGGCCCCTTTTTAAAATGCTGCATACAACTTCTTGATACTGAAGTGATTGGGAGGAAGGATTATTGGGAAGCTGGGTAGGAAATGATCAAGATAAGGAAAAAAGGGAAGGGTTTTGAATAATTGGTAGTTTGTTCATTTTGAAGAATGCACATCTGTTCAGGTTGGGCCATGAGAAAGATAATTATCCTTCCACTTGAAGTCCCCAGTTTCTTAGCTGACCTCATTATTCCTAGCCTAGTGCCTTATAGTCAGCTCTCCTGGCCACAGAGCTGATGGATTCATTTTGCTGCTGCCCCTCTTCCTCCTCTCTGAAATCTCTATCTTCATTTGTCCCAAAGAGAGGATGATGATCTGGGTGGTAAACCCTATGGTTAGGAGAGAAGACAAGAAAGGGCAGCCTTGGATTCTAATTTAGCCAGAAGGCTGAACTCCAGCCATCCTATGAGTATCATTTCCTTAATGCCTCAGGTTATTTAAGTTGATTTGGCAAAGGGAGCCCAATATCATCACCAAACTTGTAGCACACCAGTTGGATGCACGTTATCCACACACACATAAAGATGTTGAATGTAGGTCAGATTTTCTTCTCAAAGATATTTTTGGGTATTGATTTCTTGGAAAGTCTTACCCATTTCTGGCCATATATTGGTTGTAAAGAAGTTTTTGTCTTTTACTATACCTTTGATCTTTGAACAGACATTTGTTAAATGAACCTGCAATGTAAAGAATTCTCTTTGTAAAGAGAGATGTGTGATTCTTGGCTCCAAATGTGAACATCCCTAAATCTGCATGCTGAGGTCACTGTATTTTCAGCAGATCCTCAGGACTAAAAGGCTCAGAATTTGGCAGTATTTCGATGCAGAAGATGACCTGTGATTGGTAGTGACCGTAGCAGTTATTTTCAGACGACTGCTTGGAATGAGTCTCAGTCCAGATTTCTTACTTCTCCCAGAGTTTGGGACATATTATAATGGGCACAGTCAGAAGATAAACTTATCTTTGGATTAGTGTCGACAGTCTGTGAGAACTTCAAGAATGAGAATGAAATCATATCAGTGGACATCAGCCCATTCGTGCCTTGTGGGCATACTACTGCGGGACAGTAAATTGAGTTAAATGAAGAAGAGAAATGATTGTGTACTCTAAAGCCTGTCCCTTGGCATGGATTCCATTCTAGGTAATGGGCTCATCAGGTTTCCTTCTTCCAGGCTTGAGGGCAAACCTAAGTGTTCATTTCCACAGTTTTTATTGAATGTGTACTGCACCATGTCTACCAGGGGTTCTATGTAAAATGCTCTAAAAACAAAACCCCCAATTATACATATACCAGCATCCAAATAGCTTCTGTGGATAATCTGAAGCAAATCTGAACATTACAAACTTTTTCATCCAGGACTTAGCAGCTTTACTATATGCAAGGAATGACAGAGTTCTGTGGCAGGAACAATGAAAAATCAATCATGTGCTGGTTCCCTTTCGAGGTCACCAAATTAGGATTAGTTGAAACTTATTTTTTTTTAACGTAAGGGTGGCAAAAATATTGCTTTGCTTAATGTTCTACCTTGTACATCGGCCTTAACTACAATATTTCTGGACAAGTAGAGTAACCAATGAGGAATTAGGACAAATCACTTATATTTCTTTAAACTGACGTTGAGAGACCAGTTGGGGGATGATTCCTGGATCCTTGACTCTCACATCCAAGTATGGAAAACAGAAAATCAACTAAGTAGTATCTACTGTTTACATCTTACTGTAATATAGAACCTGAATGCCAACTTTGGTTTTTTTTTTTCACTTCATTGTCTTGTACATGAAAGTATTTAAGTTATTTATCACTATTCTTTGATATTAACTGTAATGTAAACATGGTATTTGAAGGCAGCTCCAGATTAAATTTGAGTTTAATTTTTGATAATGTTATTAAATGTACAAATGGAAAATTATCAGTGTGCTTAAATCTAAAATGTAAATAGAAGAATAAGGAAAAAACATGTGAGAAAGTATTTAAGAAAAAAAATTACTGCTTCCGGTCCTTTGGCGTTGCTTGTAAACATTTGGGGTATCCATTCCAGCCCTTAGGCAGCATTTCAGAATTTGTACTTTTAAACACTTTAGAACACAGTAATTATGAAAGTTTGCCTTTATGTGGTTTCTTTTTTGACTGATTTTAAAAAGAATTGTCACTCGGGAACTGAAACGTAGCTCCTTTATTATATGAGGGCAATCATACAATAAGGGCATTTTAGAGCTTATTTGTTTAAGAGAGATTAGGTTTATTCTGAGTAACTGTGTACAGAAGAACTAAGGCCCCTGGGAGGAAATTATAGGGAAACACATTTGAGTTTAATTAAAGATGTTTATAATGATTACAGTAGTTCAAAATCCTGCTCTCCCTCCCAAATCACCACACTCCTTCCACAGAAGTGTAGGTGATTGCCACCTGTCAGGAATTTTTTAGAGGGACTTTCTGGATGGTTGGTCCTAGTGGGGGATGTCTCTAGGGAGTTTTAGTCAGTTTCCTGGCGCTTAATTAGCCAATACCCATGAATGGGTAGGCCGGCAGGACCTAGTCACCTGCCCACCGTGATTGTGGCTCCCTGACAGGCCAGCAGCTTAGATCTGATGCTGAACATCATTTGTGGCAAGTATATACGGAGATTCCTGAACCAATATTGGCAAAATGGGGATGGCTTCTGGACTGGAGATTCGGTAGCTGCTCTGGATTCTGCTTGTTCCGGAAGCGGGCACCCCCTTCCTTTGAAGTTTTCTTTTTCCAAACAGGGTTAAATGAGTTTCCCAGGGTCACAGCTTAAGTGTCTGAAGCCAGATTTGAACAGAGAGAGACTGTGAATCTTCCTGACTCCCAGCCCTGCGCTCTGTGCACTGTGGCGCCACCTAGCTGCCCGCCCCATCCACTGGCTAACTTCTACTCTACTTTGGGTTCTGGATGAGGAATTTGTTTTGCTTTTTTAAAATGATCTCCCTCCCCCATTCCCTTATCCCCCTATCCCCAGACCCACTAGTTTATTTCTATTTGGCTTTTTGTTTTTAGGACTTATTTGAGGATGAGAAAAGTGCAGTAATTTCATTTGCTTGAATTCAGTCGTTTGCAAGCAGTGAAAAATATCCAACCATTTATCTACCTAATTTAACACCTTTGCCCCCATTTACATTTTTTGGTTGAAAAACAAAATACCCTCCCAAAGTCTTGTGTTTGGACCTGAAACGACTGCCCTTCAATTAAAATTTGGGTTGCTGTAAAATGTCCCCGTTAATTTTTTTTTTTTTTCTTTTTGAAAGTGTTAAGCTACCTTAAGGGTCACTGCTGGTAATACTACTTGAATGGAATCATTGTTTTTGAACTAAATCTCTTATTTAGTCTCTCCAAATGGTATGATTGTTTTTCCTCATTAACTCCCTGGATGTACCCAAACACTTTGGTGCCCAGCGGAAGGTGGAAATTTCGAGCCAAATGTGAGATTATGAGCAAAAAACGCAGATGTGGCCAAGACACACTTTAAGACCCTTGGGTCACATTGGAGAAGTTCCGATGTGACTTCGGGAAATTCACTCAATCTCACTGGGCCTAGGGGTTTTTAGGATCATTGGATTTAGAGTTGGAAGGGACCCGAAGTCAGTATCTAAATCTTACAGATGGGGAAACTGAGGCCCAAAGTGAAGAGGTCGGCCAGATAAGGCCACGACTCGAACTTCCAGAAAATCTCAAGAAGCCCTTCCAGTACTAAATCCTAGGGTGGGAGGAACGAGTCCTAATTCATCCGGCACTTGGCCGGGAAGAATTAAAGTCTGACTCGTTCCTTAAAGAAGGAAGAAAAGCCGAGCCAGTGCGATCGGGCCTCTTCAGGTCACTAGCTGGCCCCGCGGGTGGCCCCCAGCGTCCCGGGAGGCGCGGGGCCACGAGCCGGCTTCGCGGGCCCGGAAGGGGTTAAGCGCTGCACCGTAGCCCCGGTGCCTGTGCACATACAAAGACACAATCTAACATTTCGATTGCTCGCATGTGACCAGCCGACGCGCAGGCATGTATCCAGGGCTCGCCTTTGAATGTGCGGATTTCTCGGCCCCCTCGGCTGGTAACTCCCAGCGCCCCGAGTGAGTTGTCGGGGCTTCCCCATTCACGCTTTTGACAGCTGGGACTCCCGCTGGCCGGGCTCGGCTCGGCTCGCACAGACGGCCGCTCTGGGCGGCCCCAGAGCGACCCCCGGCCGCCGGGGCTTCCTCCTCCCCCGCCCCCCCCC
>JAJPUD010015362.1:0-17494 GCA_023553655.1 Myrmecobius fasciatus
GAAATAGTTTCAATTTCTTTGTCTGAAAATTGTCTGTTCATATATTTGACCATTTGTCAATTGGAGAATGGCTTGAATTCTTATATATTTGAGTCAATTCTCTATATATTTTAGAAATGAGGCCTTTATCAGAACCTTTGGATGTAAAAATATTTTCCCAGTTTACTGCTACCCTTCTAATCTTGTCTGCATTCATTTTGTTTGTACAAAAACTTTTTAACTTGATATAGTCAAACTTATCTATTTTGTGATGAATGATGACCTCTAGTTCTTCTTTGGTCACAAATTCCTTCCCCCTCCACAGGTCTGAGAGGTAAACCATCCTACATTGTTCTAATTTGTTTATAATATCATTCTTTATGCCTAGATCATGAATCTATTTTGACCTTATCTTGGTATATGGTGTTAGGTGTGAGTCAATGCCTAATTTCTTCCAGACTAGTTTCCAATTATCCCAGCAGTTTACACAAAATAGATAAGCTTGGGAAAAAAAGTTTTTGCAAACGTCAATGTAGAAAAATCACTCATATGTTTTGTAAATAAAAAGCTTTATTAAAAAAAAAAGACTCTCTCCTTGGCTTTCCCAGAGTCAATCTGAGATGGGGTGAATACTGTTTTTACCAGAAGGAGACTGACCATTCTTGAATTTTTTCCAGTCTATCTTGAGCTTGAAAAAGGCTTCATTCTATCATACTGTTTTCAGAGACTTGATTTTATGTGGCTTTTGAGGTAAACTTCATGTGGTTTTTGAGGGAAACTCATCATGCATGTTTAACTGTTCTGGAACATCTCATTCTTTTATGCTCTATTGGAATTCAACAAGTTTCAGTCCTTTATGAGGATTTAGTTTATTTTAATTTCTCTTTTAAAATATTAAACAATCTTCAAAATCTATTTAAACACTTATTATTAAATATTTCCTTTTAATTTGAGTATCTTTTATGTTTATTTATTTGCTTGTTTTCTACATTTTAATTTGATTTTATCCATCTTGAAATGTTTGATGTTTTAGTGTCTTCCTCTTATAGTCTTATATTCTTTTTCCTCCTTAATTTCACTCTTTTTTATGGTAGATACTTTATACCACAGGGCAAGAAAGTAAATAGCCTTATTTCCTTCTATGTGGAATCATTTATTTTTTTTTTATCAGTCTCAGCCTCAGATCCTTCCCTAACTAGCTTTTGGGAGTAGTACTAACCTTAACTACATGTCATTCCCATATGCTTTAGGCTTAGGGCAGCCAGACAATGGCCACCTGAAGTAGTTCTCTCTCTCTCTCTCTCTCTCTCTCTCTCTCTCTCTCTCTCTCTCTCTCTCTCTCTCTCTCTCTCTCTCTCTCTCTCTCTCTCTTTCTCTCTCTCTCTCTCTCTCTCTCTCTTTATCTCCATCTTTTATTTTTCTCTCCATCTCTCTCCTCTCCCTCTCCATCTATCTCAATTTCCTCATTTTCTGGCTTTGCTGAATCAGTTTCTGATGCTCTTTGTAGGTTTTGTCGATGACTGAGAATTGGGGACACATGGGGAAGGCAGGACTGTCTGGGCAAGTTTTGAGTTCCCTAACTTAGGAGTCATCGGGTAAGAAGGGGTCTAACAATTCTAGCTCTTTCACTTTTTCTCATGAATGAATGAATATCTGCTGCATGTTTCAATAAGGTAGGAAATGGACAAGTAAATGGATGCATTGACAGTATCTTTGTAGCATTAAGATTATCTGAATCAAATATCAGGCTCAAGTTTATAGGTTGGTTTATTCATTCCTACTTGACTATGATGTTGGTGAAGAAGGTGTTCTGAATTAGTATACTAACATTTTCCAGTGTTAGTTTATCTTTTACCTTAATAGGAATCTTGATACCCCTTTTTATTTTTGATTCACTGGTAATTATCCTATCCATGGCATATGATTCCTCTTTTTATTTTTATTTTTTTTTTACAGTTAGAGTGGACAAGGGAAAAACGTTCATATGCCATCTTCTTGGACACAGACCTTGACATCTTTTTAATATCTCTATATTGCTTTGGAATATTTCTCTTCCTTTCCCATTTTCCCATCTAATTATCTGATGATATAATTGTATTTCAACATAAAACTTAATGTATTGACTAAAATTAGTAAAGATGAAAGTTTATGAGAAGCCTGTTCTTTCCATAGTTACTTCTATTTGTGAATATTCTTCCAATATATACAATTTATTAACACTAGAATGTTGCTAACCATAAAAAGAAACTAAAAAGGTTAATAGAATCCTATAAAACCTAGATGTGATAGAGCTCTGAAGAAAACTGAATAGGGACAGAAAAGAATACACTTTTTACTCAGCAGTACATGGCAACTACACAAAAATTGACTATGTATTAAGGCAAAAAGAACCCCAAAATCAAATGCAGAAAGGTAGAAATAGTACATACTTTTTTTCCAGACCACAATGTAATAAAATAATATTCTATAAAGGGTCAGAGAAAGATAGATTTAAAACCATTCTGGAGAACAATTTGGGGCTATGCTCAAAAAGCTATCAAACTGTGCATACCCTTTGACCCAGCAGTGTTTCTACTGGGCCTATATCCCAAAGAGATCTTAGAAGAGGGAAAGGGACCCACATGTGCAAGAATTTTTGTGGCAGCCCTTTTGTAGTGGCTAGAAACTGGAAACTGAAGGGATGCCCATCAATTGGAGAGTGGCTGACCAAATTGTGGTATATGAATGTTATGGAATATTATTGCTCTGTAAGAAACGACCAGCAGGACGATTTCAGAGAGGCCTGGAGAGACTTGCATGAACTGATGCTGAGTGAAACGAGCAGAATCAGGAGATCATCATACACAGCAACAACAGTATTACATGATGATCAATTCTGATGGACATGGCTCTCTGCAACAAAGAATTATCTCAAACCAGTTCCAATTGGTCACTGAAGAAAACCATATATACCCAGAGAGAGGGATATTAAATATGGACCACAATGTAACATTTTCATGATCTCTATTGATATTTGCTTGCATTGTGTTGCCTTTCTCTGATTTTCTTTTTTTTTCTTGTAGATAGGATTTTTCTTGAATAACTTGTCAAGCATTTCAACATTATTAACATGTAGTGGACTTCCTGCCATTTAGGGGAGGGGAGGGGATTGGGGGCAAAATTTGTAATGGAAAGCTTTGTAAAGATCAATTGTGGGGAACTACCCATATATATGTAATACAAATAAAAACCTTTAAAAAAACAATTAGAAATTAAATAATCTAATTCTTAAAATTGAGTGTCAAACAACAAATCACAGAAACAGTCCATTATTTCATCCAAGAGAATAACAATAATGAGACATCCCAAAATCTATGGGATGCAGCCAAAACAATATTTAGGGGAAATTTTATAACTCCAAATTGCTACATGAATAAAATAGGGAAAGAAGAGTTCAATCAATTTGGCATGCAACTAAACAAGCTAGAAAAAAAAATTAAATACCAAATTAGAAATTCTAAAACTTTAAGAACAGATTTATAAAATTGAAATTAAGAAAACTATTGTGCTAATTAATAAAACTCAGAGTTGGCTTTTATGAAAAAAGCAACAATTTAGATGAAACTTTGGTTACTTTGATTAGAAAAAGGAAAAAAATAGTTAATAACAAAAAATTAAAAGCTGAACTTAGCATCAACGAAAAAGGAATTAAAGCAACAATTCACTACCATGTTGTCCAGCTATATGGCAGCACATCTGACAATGTACCCAAAATGGATTTCTATTTACAGAAATAAAAAGTGTCCAAATTAATAGAAGATGAAATAAATTATTTAAAAAGTTCCATTTTACAAAAATAAATTGAAAAAGCCATTGATGAACTCCCTAAGAAAAAATCTCCAGGACGAGATGGATTAACAAATGAATACTACCAGGCATTTAAAGAACAGTCACCTACAATGTTGTGTAAACTATATGGAAAATAGGTAAAGGAGTACTGACAAATTCCTTTTGTGGCACAAATATAGCACTGATACCTAAACCAAGAAAAGTCAAAACAGAGAAATAAAATCGTGAAGAGATCCCCCTAATGTATTTTGATGCAAAAATTTTAAATGAAATATCAGCAAAGAGATTACAACACTTTATCAGGAGGACAATACACTATGGCCAAATCAGATTTATGCTAGGAATACAAGGCTGGTTCAATATCAGGAAAGTTCTTACCACAGTCCACCATATCAATAACAAATCCAACAGAAATCATATTATCTCAACAGATGCAGAAAACGTTTTTTGACAAAATACAGCACCTATTCCTTTAAAAAAAACACTAGAAAGCAAAGGGATAAAGTGATTTTTTCCCTTAAAATAATAAGCAATATCTATCTAAAACAAACAGAAAGCATTATTTGAAATGGAGACAAGCTGGATGAATTCCCAATTAGATCAGGGATGAAACAAGGTTGCCCATTATCATCAATATCATTCAGCATAGTACTAAAAATGTTGGCTTTAGCAATACGTGTATGCCATTTGGTATTTATTGAGAAACATAGTGGTGGATTAATGGAATAAGTTAGATACACATGACACAATAATCAATGAATGCAATAATGCAGTATTTGATAAACCTCCAAATTCCAGTTTCTGGGATAAGAACCCACTATTTGATGAAAATTTCTGGGAAAACTGGCAAGTGATATATGAGAACTTTGGCATAGATGTACATCTCACACTGCATACTAAAATAAGATCAAAATGGGCACATGATTTGGGCATAAAAGGTGATACCATAAGCAAATTAGGTAAGGAAGGGAAAGTTTATCTTTGAAATCTTTGGAGAAATAAGTAATTTTGATCAAAGCGCTAAAGAACATTATGAAAGGCAAAATGGACAACTTTTATTACATTAAATTAAATAGTTTTTGCACAAACATAACCAACAGAAACAAGATTAAAAGGGAAATACAAACCTGCAAAAATATTATGGCCAGTGTTTCTAAGAAAGGTTTCATTTCTAAAATATATAAATAATTGTATCAAATTTATAAGAATAAAAATCATTCTCCAGTTGATAAATGGATATGAACAGGTGATTTTCAGATGATGAAATTAAAGCTATTTATACTTACAAAAAAGTCTCTAAATCATTGTTGATTAGATAGATGCAAATTAAAACAACTCTAAGGTGCTACACCACACCTCTTAGATTGGCTAAAATGGAGGAAAAAGTTATCAATGTTAAAGGGGATGTGGCACTAATGCATTGTTTGTAGAGTTGTGAAATTGTGAAATGATCCAACCATTCCATAAAGTAATTTCAAATTATGCCCATAGGGCTATAAAACTGTGCATACTCTTTGACCCAGAAGTGACACCATTGAATCTGTATCCCAAGGAAATAATGAAAGAGAATAAAGGATTCACATGTGCAAAAATGTTTGTAGTACCTCTTTTTGCAAAAGCAAAGAATTTGAAAATGAATAGATGCCCATCAATTGGGGAATGGCTGAACATGCCATGGTATATGTAAAAAATGATGAACATACTGATTACAGATTTTAGAAAGACATGGAAAGATTTACATGAACTGCTGCTGAGTGAAACAAGTCAAACCAGGAATACATTGTACAAAATAACAGCAAGAATGTACAATGATCAACCATGAAAGGTTTGGTTTTTCTCAGTGGTTCAGTGATCTGAAGCAGTTCCAATAGACTTGGGAAATAAAATGCCATCTGCATACAGAAAAAAAGATCTATGGACAATGAATGCAAATCAACATATGTTATGTTCACTCTTTTTCTGTTTTCTTTTTCTCTTCCAAGGTTTTCCCTTTTTCTCTGATTTTTCTCTCCCCATGATATTAATAAAACAATGCATATTAAAAATATATAAACAATACAACAGTAACAATAATCAAAAAAAAAGAAACTAAATTCCTAGTTGTGCTGACCTTATCCAGTTTTCTTGTGGCTTTATCTACCAAGTGTCTTTGACCCTTAGTATATAACCTTTCTGCTATAGAGGAATCAGTGGCATTTATTTATGGTTCTGTTTCAGATTGCCTTATTCTTCATATTTATTAGGTGTCCCTCAGGGAAGTTATGCTTGCTTAAAACTTTTTATGTAGTTATCAATTAGAAATCCTTGTGAAAATTTTGCAGCTTGATCTTTCTAAAACACTGCTTTCATCATGGGAATTCCCCACAGGATAAAAATCTGTATTCTTTAACTTGATATTCAAAGCTTTGTACAATCAAAGTCTTTTAGAATAATAGAACACAACATTCTAATACCAGCTTAAATTCTACTCCTTCTAAGATGTGTTCCTTGAGCACTGTAGTTCATAGTTATTATCTGTACCACTTTAGAACATATTTTCTTTATTTTCTTTTGTTTAATATTGTATTTAACAATTTTCTTAAATACTACAAAATTGCTTGCTATTTGGGTTCACAAATAATTGCTTATATTTCTTTTGATTTTCTTTTTTACCTCACACAGTACCTTAAATAACAAATCTTCATTATCCAAAACTTTCATATCAGCAGCTAATTTAAATGAATATTGATTGATTCTTTTCTGAAACTGTAATTATTTTTACTTATAAATCTTGAGTTATTTTACCGTCTTTTGTAAATATATCTCCCTTATATTTTATGACTGAAAGTGGAATGGTTATTGAGAGCTCAAACTAAAGTGATGATTTACATGGAACTTTGAATATGTTTCATTTCCATTTGTGCATAGTTGGTTTCCATTTTTACCAGCTAAGACATCATCTTTGGAGAGAGGGTGCAGGCATACTTTATTAATACCAGAATTAATGCAGAAAGTCAGTAATAACCTTATTAGTGATATTTAGTTCAAACATTCAATCAGTTATGCTCCTACTGTTCCTCAAATATCCTGGGATCAATTGATCTATTAGCCTCAACTTCCCTTAATAACAGAGATTATTGACTATCATGACTGGTGAAAAAAGTTTGACAATAAAAGAAGAGATACAATATGAGTTGCCATTTGAGAATATCATGAGTCAATAATTTGGGCCTGTATTAGTATCATTCCCTCATTCATTAACATGAGAAGATGTTTACCTGATTATATTCCTGAGCATTCTAAACTTAATAATATGGAGTTATTTAATAGAATCAAAGGAAAGAAAGTGATTACACCTAAAAGTAGATGAGCAAATGGGATAAAATGTAAGGTAGAAAAGAGCCATGGAAAGAAATAGAATTAGAAAGATTTATAACTATCAGATTAATGATATTAATGATACCTGAGGTTTGTAAAAAATTTTTGGAAAGGTGAAAATTGTGTTTCAACATAATTGGTCACATTTGTGATCATATGTTACAACATAATTATATATATATGTATAAATGTAAATATATAAAATATATAAATGTAAAACATTATAGAATTCAATGAAAAATTTAATATAAAAGATTCAGAAGAAATATAATAAAACATTAATGACTAATTATTAGGCATTCATTATGGTCAAACTTTACTTATTATATATATGAAAATGTTATTAGTATTCTTATAACTTTCATCTCTACTAAAGTAATTTGAAAGATATGCTGGAACTGACTTGTCTATGATAGACTGATCCAAAAACAAAAACAAAAAAAATGGATAAGAAAAGGTAAAATCCAGTAATTATATTATAAAAATGGAATATGAAAGGAAAAACAGAGGAGGCAGGTGAGAGTGAAGGGCTGGAAATATTGGAAACTTAATCTTAAATTGGTTGATGAAGAAACAACATGTATATCTGGAAAGGTATACACATTTTCTGAACATGTAGAGAGGTGAGAAAACTGTTAGACAAAATTGGGGTGGGACTTTTAGAGGTATCTATAAATTGGTATTTGACAGGTGGTGAGAGGCACTTTTGGAAGTGTATTTAGATTGGAATTGGAGATCTCTAGATTTCCACAGATTGCTCATGGTGTCCATTACATAAGCATAGTTAAGACCTCCTGTACTAGGAAGTGACAACCCAGTATGAGTGGGCAGATTTATAATGCCTCACATTCTTTAGTAATTCAGGTTTTAAAACTACTAATATGCAAAATTTAGATGGCTATTGATAATGATCCTAGAAAAAAAGATAATTATCTAGCAGTAAGCTGGGACTAGTATCTCAGTTCTGCTTTATGAAAGGTCTGTTTAACTCCTAGAGCTCTGCCAAAGCATCCCTTGTGCCTTCAATAAAGAGAAAACAAGAAAATGTAAAAGACATTGTCAACCAGGAGTGGTTTTGAGAAACTGATCTGCTACTTTAAATGCAGTCAATTAACATTTAAAAACAATCCTAGAAATGGAAAGATATCTAGAAATAGGTGACATATTTGGACCTATTTTAGATAGAGATAGTAAAGAATTGCCAGTTTCTACATTTTTTGTCTTTTCTTTCTCAACACTTGTCTACTAAGCTAGTTTAAACATCCACATGTATAGATACACACACAAACATGTACACATGCATAGAAAGTCATATATAGTTTCTGACTCTATAATCTCCAAGGATGAGGTATATTGTTGCAGTTAAATTTGTGCTACTCCATGAGTCAGGGAAGTTCCCAGGACCCCTCTTCTCTGCTTTCTCTTGAGATCTTTAAAGATATCATTGTAGGGGCGCAAACTTGCCCTTTAGTTCTGATTTCACATTAGCTTTTACTTCTATATATGGGGAAAAATTATACTTCCTAGAGTCTTCAGCAACTTAGTTCCCTTGGCAAGGCAGGCAGTCCAAACTTTTCTAAAGGAATGTTTCAAAGGGATGGCAATGAGAATTGGGAAAATAAAGGACATTTGTAAGGAGGTCATTTAATGTATTTAGACCATGAAGCCAGGTACCTAATTGAATGGAACTGATGTTCCAATTTTCTTTATGGCCTCTCAGAGAATTTAGAAAACCTTGTAAGGAAAAATAAAGATTCCTTTGTCTATATCAATATTTAATAATGACATCTATATGTATATATTACATTCCTTCCTATGGCTAGAGACAGCAAATAGCCTAAAAAGAAGAAAAACATATTAAATGAAGAATGCCATGTTAGATTATATGGAAAAAATGAACTTAGAAATTAAAGAGGAATGGACAATATCAGACTCAAATGTACTCTGCTGCCATTCAAAGACTGAATCCTTTATGGATGAAAATAGGTGTTAACACTATCTCCCTTTAAAAATAACTTATATATATGTATATTTATATATATGTAAACATTTTTAAAATTTCTTATATAAACATCTCCCCAGTGAAAGTGAATAAGTAAGCAAATTTTTTGATGGAATAAATTACAATGCTTCAGATACATTTAATAAATGAGTGCTGATTCTAACCAAATTTCCATTTTCCACATTTTTCTTTACCTTATGTGTTCTTTATTTATAAACAGTACTGGGTTCACTTCATCTTTCTGAGTAGTTTTCTGAGTAGGATTAATTTTTTATTTCAATGAAATTTATCTATCCTTCATATGAATGGAATTGTTATTATTATATTGGTAAGTTTTACTTTATTATGCACTTTTGTTATGCATGTACTAGGGACTAAGTGATGGATGAGTTTTCATAAATTTTATATAAACATAATATTTATAAGAAAAGTCTTTATTGTGATTTTAATTGATAATTCTGGAAGAGGATGCACTAATGAACATTCTGCTTGTATGCTATTCTATAACCACAGGCAATAGAATTATCAAAAGAGAAAAAAAGACAATCAAAAAACATAATTGAAAGTTGGAAATCATTCCTCACAAATTTGCTCATGTAGAGCACAGGAAGAACAGGAAAAAACAGGTTTATGATTTTGTGTGAGTGATAAATTCATTTTCTTAATATTTTTCATGAATTAGATCAAGACAAAACTTCAACACCTTTTGATTCTGAATTCTATATTTCTATATAGGAAGTTTATTCCAATCTTAAAGGTAGTAATGAGATGGGGTAATTTTAAACATTTAGTTTTTTTTTTTTAAAGCCATATCTTCTTTCTTCATTGTCTTTCCCCTGCTCTTTTTTTTTTTTTTTTTTTTTTTTTTTTTTTTTTTTTTAGCTCTGGCAAAGTTTCATTTCTTTTTGTGTGTTTTTCCATTCTGAGCAGCTACATATAACTTCTGGACAACTACTTTCTGCAACATCATCTTACTGTTATCACATTGTCATTATCCTTACCAAAATCATTATAGAGGCTCAAGTACAGGAAATTGATTAGCTCCTTTCATAATACCCAGCATGTGATCAGGGTTCACATCCATGAATCTCATTAGTCAGTCTTCACAGAGCTTTGTGACAGAAATTAACTATCATTATTTTATTTTATTTTTTGCCTTATAGAAGAGTAAGCTAAAACATACATACACACACACACAACATTTTGGCCTCTTTTCTTTGAAATAATTCACATTTATGGCATTGTTAAGAATGTATTACCACACATATTGTTGGAATTTTTTGGTTATTGATTTCTTTTCCTGACTTTTTTCTCTTTTATATTCACTATTATAAGGAATGACTATGTGGGGGCCAAGAATATACTGATATAAAAATGAAAGCTGTCAAGAAAACAAGAATTTGAAGACTGGAAAGGGACTGTGTATGACTAAAAAAATGAAATATGTAGCATAGTGTTGGATAAAAAGTAGAATTAAAATACACACAGATATATTTATACACATACATATATATTCCTGCTTGGAATTTCAGTTTCACATTATTTTATGACAGACCAAGTTATCTAACTTTTCTGAGTTTCTGTTGCCTCATCTGTAAAATAGTGAAAATAGTTTTTATATCATCATCTTCACAGGCTTGTTGCAAGGAGTCAATGAAATAATGTACACAAAAATTATGTAACAAATTCCAAATGAATGTGAATTATCATTACTTTTACAATATTTATCTTTAAATTTATTTTTGACATTTATATGGAAAATGTTAAAAATAATCTTAAAAATCATAGACATTATTATTAGTTCATAACACTTTATAGTTTAGAACTGGAAGAAATTTTCAAAGCAACATAATTCAACTCACATTTTACCAATGAAACTGTAATCTGTGGTAAAAAAAAAAAAAGGAAATTAATGGATGCCCATAAGTTGGGAATGGTTGATTATGTGTGTGATTATGATGGAATACTCTTGTGGTATAATACTCGTATATGAACACAAAGTTCTCAGAAAATTCTGGAAGAACTTCCATGAGTTGATGCAAAGAGAAATGTATTGTGTACAAAATAATAGCAATACTATAAGGTCATCAGTTGTGAATGACTCAGTTATTCTAATCAACACAATGATACAAGGCAACTCTGAAGGACTTATGATGAAAAGTCTTATTCATACCCAGAGAAAGACCTGATAGTATCTGATTACAGATTGAAGCATACATTTAATTATTTTCTTCATTTTTCGGGGGATGATCTATGTTTTCTTTTACAAAATGACTATTATGGAAATGTTTATATGACTACACATATAAAACCTATATTGAATTTCTGACCTTTTCAATAGGAGTTGGATGGAGAGCAAGAAAAGAGGAGATTCTAGAGCTCAAATATTTTTTATTAAAGCTTTTTATTTGTATAACATATGTATGGGTAGTTCCCCAACATTGATCTTTAAAAAGCTTTCCATTACAAATTTTACCCCCAGTCCCCTCCCCTCCCCTAGATGGCAGGAAGTCCACTACATGTTAATTATGTTGAAATGCTTGAGAAGTTATGCAAGAAAAACCCTATCTACAAGAAAAAAAAAGAATCAGAGAAAGGCAACACAATGCAAGCAAATATCAATAGAGATCATGAAAATGTTATATTGTGGTTCATATTTCATTTCCCTCTCTCTGGGTGTATATGGTTTTTTTCAGTGAACAATTGGAACTGGTTTGAGACAATTCTTTGTTGCAGAGAGCCATGTCCATCAGAATTGATCATCATGTAATACTGTTCTTGCTGTGTATGATGATCTCCTGGTTCTGCTCGTTTCACTCAGCATCAGTTCATGCAAGTCCCTCCAGGCCTCTCTGAAATCATCCTGCTGGTCGTTTCTTACAGAGCAATAACATTCCATAACATTCATATATGATAATTTATTCAGCCACTCTCCAATTGATGGGCATCCCTTCAGTTTCCAGTTTCTACCTACTACAAAAAGGGCTGCCACAAACATTCTTGCACAGGTGGGTCCCTTTCCCTCCTCTAAGATCTCTTTGGGATATAGGCCCAGTAGAAACACTGCTGGGTCAAAGGGAAGGCACAGTTTGACAACTTTTTGAGCATAGCTCCAAATTGCTCTCCAGAATGGTTGGATCCGTTCACAGTTCCACCAACAATGTATTAGTGTCCCAGTTTTCCCACATCCCCTCCAACATTCAATCGTTATCTTTTCCTCTCATTTTACCCCATCGGATAGGTGTGTAGTGGTACCTCAGAGTTGTCTTAATTTGCATTTCTCTGACCAATAGTGATTTGGAACAACTTTTCATGACTAGAGATGGTTTTAATTTCATCCTCTGAAAATTGTCTGTTCATATCCCTTGACCACTTATCTATTGAAGAGTGGCTTGAATTCTTGTATATATATATATATGAGACAATTTTCTATATATTTTAGAAATGAGGCCTTTATCAGAACCATTAAATGGAAAGATGTTTTCCCAATTTGATGCTTCCCTCCTAATCTTGTCTGCATTTGTTTTGTTTGTACAGAAACTTTTTAACTTAATATAATCAAAATTATCTATCTGGTGTTCAATTAGGAGTAGCAGGTCTTCTTTGGACATAAATTTTTTCCATCTCCACAGGTCTGAGAGATAAACTATATTACGTTCCTATAACTTGCTTACAAAGTTCCTCTTTATATCTAGATCATGAACCCATTTAGATCTTATCTTGGTATGTGGTGTTAGGTATGGGTCAAGCCCTAATTTCTTCCACACTAGTTTCCAATTTTCCCAGCAGTTTTTGCCTAATAGTGAGTACTTATCCCAAAAACTGGGGCCTTTGGGTTTATCAAACACTAAATTGTTAAGATTATTGCCTAGATTGTCCTAATAACCTATTCTGTGCCACTGATCGACTGCTCTATTTCTTAGCCAGTACCAAATGGTTTTGATGACCGCTGCTTTATAATGTAGTTTTAGATCTGGTACAGCAAGGCCACCTTCATCTGCCTTTTTTTTTCATTAATCCCCTTGAAGTCCTTGAACTTTTGTTCTTCCAAATAAATTTTGCTACTATTTTTTCTAGATTTGTAAAATAATTTCTTGGGAGTTTGATTGGTATGGCACTAAATAAGTAGATTAGTTTGGGTAGTATTGTCATTTTTATTATGTTCGCTCTGCCTACCCATGAGCACTTATGTTTTTCCAATTGATTAGGTCTGATTTTATTTGTGTGGAAAGTGTTTTGTAATTTAGTTCGTATAGTTTCTGACTTTTCCTTGGCAGATAGATTCCCCAAAATTTTATCCTACCATCTGCTATTTGGAATGGAATTTCTTTTTGTATCTCTTGCTGCTGAACTTTGTTGGTAATATATAAAAATGCTGATGATTTATGTGGATTAATTTTGAATCCTGCCACTTTGCTAAAGTTGTGAATTGTTTCTAGTAGTTTTTTAGTTGAGTCTCTAGGGTTCTCTAAGTATACCATCATGTCATCTGCAAAAAGTGATAAATTGATTTCTTCATTACCTACTCTGATTCCTTTTATCTCTTTTTCTTCTCTTATTGCTAAAGCTAACATTTCTAATACAATATTAAATAGTAATGGTTACAGTGGGCAGCCTTGTTTGACTCCTGATCTTATTGGGAATGGTTTTAGTTTGTCTCCATTGCATATGATGCTTGCTGATGGTTTTAAATAGATGCTACTGATCATTTTAAGGAAAAGCCCATTTATTCCTATACTCTCTAGTGTTTTTAATAGGAAAGGGTGTTGGATTTTATCAAAGGCTTTTTCTGCATCTATTGAGATAATCATATGGTTTTTGTTAGTTTGGTTATTAATATAATTAATTATGCTGATAATTTTCCTAATATTGAACCAGCCCTGCATCCTTGGTATAAATCCTACTGGGTCATAGTGTACTATCCTGGGGATGACTTTCTGTAATCTCATTGCTAATATCTTATTTAAAATTTTTGCATCAACATTCATTAGGGAAATTGGTCTATAGTTTTCTTTCTCTGTTTTCACCCTACCTGGTTTAGCTATCAGCACCATATCAGTCTCATAGAAGGATTCTGGCAGTATACCTTCTGTCCCTATTTTCTCAAATAGTTTGTGTAGTATTGGAATTAATTGTTCTTTGAATGTTTGGTAGAATTCACATATAAATCCATCTGGCCCTGGAGATTTTTTCTTAGGGAGTTGGTTAATGGCTTGTTCTATTTCTTTTTCTGATGTGGGGCTATTTAAATAATTTATATCCTCTTCTGTTAACCTGGGCAATCTATATTTTTTTAGATATTCCTCCATTTCATTTAGATTATCAAACTTACCAGCACAAAGTTGGGCAAAGTAACTCCTAATTATTGCTCTAATTTCCTCTTCATTGGAGGAAAGTTCTCCCTTATCATTCTTGAGACTAACAATTTGATTTTCTTCTTTCCTTTTCCTTATCAAATTAACTAAAGGATTATCTATTTTGTTAGTTTTTTCATAGAACCAACTCTTAGTTTTATTTATTAATTCAATAATTTTCTTATTTTCAATTTTATTAATTTCTCCTTTTACTTTTAGAATTTCCAATTTGGTATTTAATTGAGGGTTTTTAATTTGTTCTTTTTCTAGTTTTTTTTAAATAATAAGCCCAATTCATTGATCTTATCTTTCTCTATTTTATGCAAGTAAGCATCTAGATATATAAAATTGCCCCTTATAACCGCGTTAGCCGTATCCCACAAATTTTGGTATGCTGTCTCCTTATTGTCATTCTCCTGGATGAAATTACTGATTGTGTCTATGATTTGCTCTTTCACCCATTCATTCTTCAGGATTAGATTACTTAATTTCCAATTAACTTTTGGTTTATTTTCTCCTGGCCTTATATTACATGTGATTTTTATTGCATCATGATCTGAAAAAGATGCATTTACTATTTCTGCCTTTCTGCATTTGATTTTGAGGTTTTTATGCCCTAACACATGGTCAATTTTTGTATAGGTTCCATGGACTGCTGAGAAAGAAGTAAACTCCTTTTTGTCTCCATTTAATTTCCTCCAAAGATCTATCATACCTAACTTTTCTAACAATTGGTTTATCTCCCTAGTTTCTTTCTTGTTTATTTTGTAGTTTGATTTATCTAATTCTGAGAGAGCAAGGTTGAGATCCCCCACTAGTATCGTTTGGCTGTCTATTTCTTCTTGCATCTCTCTTAATTTCTCCCCTAGGAATTTGTGTGCTATTGCACTTGGTGCATATATCTTTAGTATAGATATTGCTACATTATCTATGGTACTCTTTAATAAAATATAGTTTCCTTCCTTATCTCTTTTGATTAGATCTATCTTGGCTTTTACTTGATTTGAGATAAGGATTGCTACCCCTGCTTTTTTTTGTTCACCTGAAGCATAATAGGTCCTGCTCCAGCCTTTTAACTTCATCCTATATGTGTCACTATGTTTTAGATGTGTTTCTTGCAGACAACATATTGTGGGATTCTGGTTTTTAATCCAGTCTGCTATCCGCTTCCGCTTTATGGGAGAGTTCATCCCATTCACATTCACAGTTAGAATAGCTAATTCTTTATTTCCTGCCATCTTATTTACCCAAGTTATGTTTTCCTCTTTCCTTTCCCCTTTCTCCCTTCCCCCCTCCTCAGTACTTTGATTTTGATGACCCCCTCCCCCAAACAGTACTCCACCCTTTAGATCCCCTCCCCTGTTTTTATTCCTTTTCCCTGATTCTTCTATTTTCTCTTCTATTAGTTTGTCCCTTACTTTTCCTCCTTTCCCTCCCACTTCCCTCTAGGAACAGACAAGTTTCTATGAGAAATCAAATGTCTGATAAACACTTTTAGTGCCCAACCTGATGAGAGTAAGATTTACACAATGCTCATATCCCTCCCCTCTTTCTCTCAATTATATTAGGTTTTCTTTGGCTCTTCAAGTGATTTTACCTTGTCTTTACCTCCTTTTTTTTAGATCTTATTTCACCACTTTTTCCCTCTTTTCCCCAGTATGACAATCTTTTCCCCTCTAGTTCTATTTTTCATATTATCAAAGTAATATCTAGTTAATTATACCCCCAAACTTTAAGTTTCCCCCTAGTAAAAATAAAGTTCTCAAGAGTCCTTTCCTTTTTACCTTTTTATGCATCTCTTGAGTTCTGTGTTTGGGTGTCGAATTTTTTGTTCAGATCTGGTCCTTTCATTAGAAATAGGTGAAATTCACCTATATCATTAAATGACCATCTTCTTCCCTGGAGGATAATGCTCATTCTTGCTGTATAGGTTATTCTTGGTTGTAATGCAAGTTCCTTTGCCCTTCGGAATATCTGGTTCCAGGCTCTTCCATCCTTCAATTTGGAGGCTGACAGATCCTGTGTGCTTCTAATTATTGATCCTTGGTATTTGAATTGTTTCTTTCTAGCTGCTAGCAGAATCTGTTCCTTGGTGCTATAGTCCTGAAATTTAGCCATGATATTCCTTGGGGTCTTAATTTTGGGGTCTCTTTCAGGAGGTGATCGGTGAATTCTTTCAATGGTGATTTTGCCCTTTGATTCTACAATCTCAGGGCAGTTTTCTTTCAGGATTTCCTGGAAGATAATGTTTAGATTCTTTTTTTCATCATGGCTTTCAGGAAGTCCAATAATCCTTAGATAGTCTCTCCTAGATCTGTTTTCCCAGTCAGTTGTTTTTCCTAGGAGTTATTTCATATTTTCTTCTAATTTTTCATTTTTTTTTGTTTGACTGATTCTTGAAGTCTTATTGAGTCATTCACTTGCATTTATTCAATTCTTATTTTTAAAGTGTTGTTTTCTTCAGTTACCTTTTTAAGCTCCTTTTGTAACTGACCAATTTGTTCATTGCACTCTTTTTCCACTTCACTAATTATATTTTTCAATAAATTAGTGTCTTCTGATGCATTGTTGGTGGAGCTGTGAACAAATACAGCCATTCTGGAGAACAATTTGTAGCTATGCTCAAAAAGTTATCAAACTGTGCATACCCTTTGACCCAGCAGCATTTCTATTGGGCTTATATCCCAAAGAAATCATAAAGGAAGGAAAAGGCCCCACATGTGCAAGAATGTTTGTGGCAGCCCTTTTTGTAGTGGCTAGAAACTGGAAATTGAATAGATGCCCTTCAATTGGAGAATGGCTGAATAAATTATGGTATATGAATATTATGGAATGTTATTGTTCTGTAAGAAATGACCAGCAAGATGATTTCAGAGAGGCCTGGAGAGACTTGCATGAACTGATGCTGAGTGAAATGAGCAGAACCCGGAGATCATTATACACGGCAACAACAGTACTATATGACGATCAATTC
>JAJPUD010015363.1:0-11736 GCA_023553655.1 Myrmecobius fasciatus
TTCCATTTAAAATGACTGTAGACAAAATATTTGGGTGTCTACCTGCCCAGGAAAGCCCAGAAACTATATGGACATAATTATAAGACACTTCAGACATAAACAATTGGAAAAATATCAATAACTTTATGGGTAAGCTGAGTTAATATGATAAAAATGACAATTCTACCTAAATCTAGTTATTCAGTGTCATATCAAACTACTAAAAAGTATAGAGCTAGAAAAATAGCAAAATTACTCGACCAAATGGTCAAGAATATCAAAAGGGAATTAATGGGAAAAAAGGATGGTGGCCTAATATGATTAGATCTAAAACTGTATTATAAAGCAGCAGTCACCACCAAAACCATTTCATACTGGCTAAGAAATGAGTGGTGGAATTCCTTTTATCTCTTTTTCTTCTCATATTGCCAAAGCTAACATTTCTATTACCATATTAAATAGTACTGCTGACAGTGGGCAGCCTTGTTTCACTCCTGATGTTATTGGGAATGGTTCTAGTTTGTCTCCATTGCATATGATGCTTGCTGATGGTTTTAAGTAGATGGTACTAATCATTTTAAGGAAAAGCCCATTTATTCCTATACTCTCTAGTGTTTTTAATAGGTACGGGTGTTGGATTTTATCAAATGCTTTTTCTCCATCTATGGAGATAATCATATGGTTTTTATTAGTTTGGTTATCAATATAATTGATTATGCTGATAGTTTTCCTGATATTGAACTAGCCCTGCATTCCTGGTATAAATCTTACTTGGTCAAGATGTATTATCCTGGAGATAACTTTCTGTAATCTTGTTGCTAAAATCTTATTTAAAATTTTTGCATCAATATTCATTAGGGAAATGGGTCTAGAGTTTTCTTTCTCTGTTTTCACCCTACCCGGTTTAGCTATCAGCAACATATCTGTATCATAGAAGGAATTTGATAGTATACCTTCTGTCCCTATTTTTTCAAATAGTTTGTATAGTATTGGAATTAATTGTTCCTTGAATGTTTGGTAGAATTCACATGTAAAACCATCTGGCCCTGGAGATTTTTCTTAGGGAGTTGGTTAATAGCTTGTTCTATTTCTTTTTCTAAAATGGGGCTATTTAAATAATTTATTTCCTCTTCTGTTAACCTGGGCAATCTAAATTTTTGTAGATATTCCTCCATTTCATTTAGATTATCAAATTTATTGGCATAAAGTTGGGCAAAGAAACTCCTAATTATTACTCTAATTTCCTCTTCATTGGAGGAAAGTTCTCCCTTATCATTTTTGAGACTAACAATTTGATTTTCCTCTTTCCTTTTTCTAATCAAATTAACTAAAGGCTTATCTATTTTGTTGGTTTTTTCATAAAACCAACTCTTTGTTTTATTTATTAATTCAATAGTTTTCTTATTTTCAATTTTATTAACCTCACCTTTTATTTTCAGAATTTCCAATTTGGTATTAATTGAGGGTTTTTAATTTGCTCTTTTTCTTGTTTTTTTTTTTTTAATGTAACCCTAATTCATTGATCTTCTCTTTCTCTATTTTATGCAAAGAAGCATCTAGAGATATGAAATTACCCATTATAACCACTTTGGCCGTATCCCACAAATTTTGGTATGTTGTCTCATTATTGTCGTTCTCCTGGATGAAATTATCGATTGTGTCTATAATTTGCTCTTTCTCCCATTCATTCTTCAGGATTAGATTATTTAATTTCCAATTAACTTTTGGTCTATTTTCTCCTGGCCTTATATTACATGTGAGTTTTATTGCATCATGATCTGAAAAGGATACATTTACTATTTCTGCTTTTCTGCATTTGATTTTGAGGTTTTTATGCCCTAAAAATGATCAATTTTTGTATAAGTTCCATGAACCCCTGAGAAAAAAGTATACTCCCTTCTATCACCATTCAATTTCCTCCAGAGATCTGTCATACCTAACTTATCTACCATTTTGTTTATCTCCCTAACTTCTTTCTTATTTATTTTGTGGTTTGATTTATCTAATTCTGAGAGAGCAAGGTTGAGATCCCCCACTAGTATGGTTGTACTGTCTATTTCTCCTTGTATCTCTGTTAGTTTCTCCTCTAGGAATTTGGATGCTATACCACTTGGTGCATATATGTTAAGTATTGATACCGCTTCATTGTCTATGGTACCCTTTAGTAAAATATAGTTTCCTTCCTTATCTCTTTTAATTAGATCTAGTTTTGCTTTTACTTGATCTGAGATAAGGATTGCTACCCCTGCTTTTTTTTTGTTCACTTGAAGCATAAAAGATTCTGCTCCAGCCCTTTACCTTCATTCTGTATGTATCTCCATGTTTTAGATGTGTTTCTTGTAAACAACATATTGTAGGATTCTGGCTTTTAATCCAGTCCGCTATCTGTTTCCATTTTATGGGAGAGTTCATCCCATTCACATTCACAGTTAAAATGACTATATCTATATTTCCTGCCATCTTATTTCCCCAAAGTTATATTTTTCTCTTCCCTTTCCCCTTACTTCCTTCCCCCCTCCCCAGTATTTTGTTTTTGATGACCACCTCCCTCTAACAGTGCTCCCCCCTTTAGAACCATCCCTCTTTTTTACACCTTTCCCCTAATCCTTCTATTAATTTATCCCTTTCTTTTCCTCCTTTCCCTTCTACTTCCCTATACGGAGGGCCAAATTTTTCCTGAAATCAAATGAGACTGATATACTCTTTTTTAGAGCCCAATCTAATGAGAGTAAGATTTACACAATACTCATCACCCTCCCTTCTTTCCCTCAAGTATATTAGATTTTCTATGTCTCTTCATGAGACTTTGCCTTATTTTACGTCCTTTTCATTTTTACTTTATTTTACCTCCTTTCCCCTCCTCCCTCTTTGTCTGATATACCTTCCACCTCTAATTTCTTTTCAATTATCATCAAAGTAAAATCAAATTATACCCCCATTCTTTAAGGATACCCCTAGTAGTGATATAGTTCTCAAGAGTTCTTTCCTTTTTACCTTCTTACGCTTCTCTAGAGTTCTGTGTTTGGAGGTCAAATTTTTTGTTCAGATCTGGTCTTTTCATTAGAAATAGGTGAAATTCTCCTGTATCATTGAATGACCATCTTCTTCCCTGGAAGATGATGCTCATTCTAGCTGGATAACTTATTCTTGGCTCTAATCCAAATTCTTTGGCCTTTTGGAATATCTGATTCCAGGCCCTTCCATCCTTTAATGTGGAAGCTGACAGATCTTGTGTAATTCTAATGACAGTTCCTCAGTATTTGAACTGTTTCTTTCTACCTGCTTGCAATATCATTTCCTTAGTGCGATAGTCCTGAAATTTGGCCACGATATTCCTTGGGGTTTTAATTTTGGGGTCTCTTTCAGGAGGTGATCGGTGAATTTTTTCAATTCCAACTTTGCCTTCTGATTCTAAAACATCAGGGCAATTCTCTTTCATGATTTTCTAGAAGATAGCTTCAAGGTTCTTTTTTTCATCGTGACTTTCAGGGAGTCCAATAATCCTTAGATTGTCTCTCCTGGATCTGTTTTCCAAATCAGTTGTTTTTCCTAGGAGATATTTCATATTTTCTTCTATTTTTTCATTTTTTTGTTTTTGTTTGACTGATTCTTCAAGTCTTAGTGAGTCATTCATTTCAATTTGTTCAATTTTAATTTTTAAGGTATTATTTCCTTTAGCTATCATTTTTAGCTCCTTTTGTAACTGGCCAATTGAATTTTTTGGGTCATTGCATTCTTTTTCCATTTTGCCAATTTTATTTTTCAGTAAATTGTTGTCTTTTTCCAATTCACTAATTTTATTTTTCAGTGAATTGTTATCTTTTTTCCAATTCACTATTTTTATTTTCTTGTGATTTGGTGACTTTTTCCAATTCACCAATTTTGTTTTTCAGTGAATTGTTGTCTTTTTCCAATTCACTAATTTTGTTTTTCAGTGAATTGTCTTTTACCAATTCACTATTTTTATTTTCCAGTGAGTTGGTGACTTTTTCCAATTCACCAGACTTATTTTCCAGGTTTTCACATCTCTGTTGCAGGGCGATGTTTTCTTCTTGCACTGATCTCAATTTATTTCCCCAATCTTCTTCTAGCTCTCTTTTGAGATTCTTTATGCAATCTTCTAGGTAAGCCTTCTGGAAGGGAGACCAGCTTAAGCCCACCTTTGTGGCTTTATCTGGGATTGTTTTCAGAATCTCAGGATCTGGGGACTGCTCTAGTTTCTCTCTGTAAAAGCTGTCTATGGTGAGAGCTCTCTTTTCTTGTTCATGATGTTTAGCTGAGGTATCAGTCACCAGCAGGGAATTCTGCAGCAGCAGCAGCAGCAGCAGCAGCAGCAGCAGCAGCAGCAGCAGCAGCAGCAGCAGCAGCAGCAGCAGCAGCAGCAATGGTGGCAGCAGCAGCAGCAGCAGCAGCAGCAGCAGCAGCAGGGATTTCAATTTGCCCTGGGGCAGTTTGCCGAGTTGACTTCTGGTCTGGGGCTTATCTGGCTAGATCCGCACTAGGACCACACTTTCAGCTGCTCTCAATCCACCCCTTATCAAAAGTAGACCTGCCAAAGCACCTGCCCGCAAGCAGAGCAAAGTGGCCCAAGTGTCTGCCAGGGACTTCCGGCAGCCTAAAATCTTCTGGTCCATCCCAGCCCCGGACTTGCACCCCAGCTGTGCACTGGCGTCTGAGTGCCGGGAGCTGCTTGATCCCCTGCCCATCTAAATCTGACCTCAGAAGTTCTTTCAAAGTAGATATTTGATAGAAGTGCGTTGTAGTCCAAGTGTTTGGTGAAGCCCTCACACCAGCACCCATTCGGAGGCTCAATTTGTCTGGGTTTGAGGGAAGGTCTCAGGAGCTCACAGAGGACGCTGTCTGCAGTTCGCCATCTTGGCTCCACCCCTCCATCTGGCTGTTTCTTGAAGAAAAGATTCTATCTCTTTCTTGTGGACATTTTCTTAGGCTGTCTTCTATGCCTGGAATGCTTTCATTCTCATCTCTGCCTACTGATTTCCCTGATTTCAAGTCCCAACTACAGTCTCAATGTCTATAGAATATATTTCCCAATTCCTCTTAATTTTAATGGGTTTCCTGCATTTTTTTGATATTATATATTCAGAGGTTGCACTGAGAATACAACCATCTGCAAACAAAAAGTTGTGCACCTTCACTCCCTCCACTTTAATTTCTGCTTGTAGCCATTTCATGTTGAGAATTTACTATGGAGAGGTATTAGACTGACTGAGGTCTATCTCTAGAGTCATGGAATTGATTTCATTGTCGTATACCTGTGAAACCTGGACAATATACCAGCGCCATAGCAGGAAACTGAATTGCTTCCACTTGTATTGTTTTAGGAAGATTCTGAAGAACAAGATACACAAATTAAGACAACTCTGAGATACCACTACACACGTCTCAGATCGACTAAGATGACAGGAAAAGATGATGAATTTTGGAGGGGCTGTGGGAAAACTTGTGAATGGATCCAACCATTCTGGAGAGCAATTTGGAACTATGCCCAAAAGGTTATCAAACTGCATAACTTTTAATCCAGCAGTGTTTCTATTGGGCCTATATCCCAAAGAGATCTTAAAGGAAGGAAAGGGCCCCACATGTACAAAAATGTTTGTGGCAGCCCTTTTTGTAGTGGCTAGAAACTGGAAACTGAATAGATGCCCTTCAATTGGAGAGTGGCTGAATAAATTATGGTATATGAATGTTATGGCATATCATTTTTCTCTAAGAAACTATAAGAGGATGATTTTAGAGAGGGTTGGAGAGGCTTGCATGAACTGATGTCATGTGAAATGAGCAGAACCAGGAGATCATCAGTTTTACACAGCGACAAGATTATATAATGATCAGTGCTGATGGATGTCGCTCTTTTCAACAATAAGATGATTCAGGCCACTTCCAAATATCTTGTGATTATGAGAGCCCTCTATATCCAAAAAGAGGACTGTGGAAACTGAGATTATATTACAACATAGCATCTTCAAAAAAAGTAAAATAAAATTATCTGGATATAAGATTAAAAAAAAGAAAAAAATTAAATACTTGAAGACTATTCTTTTTTCAGCATTATTGAAATAAATATATTAGTAAAGTCCTATCTAGTTTAGTTTTACAACTACACTTTAAGAATATGAAATAAAACAATAATATACTTAAAAAGGAAAAATATATTTTTTTAAATCAGAGAGAAGCATGAAAACATTGTCAAACCTAAGTATTAGTTTGTTGAACTAATATGTGTGAAAATGTATGGGGGAATGTAGTTGAGATATCAAATAGTTACCTTATTGCATTACCATTATGACCTGTTTCACAAAGAAGGTCAAGATTTATTAATCTAGTTGACTCTGGCATTTCCCAACTAACTAAAAAAATATTAAAAATATCACAGTGCTGATTTCTTGGTGCAGGGCCCACATGGCAGAGTGAAGCAGGAAGCTCCTTGAGCTTTCCCAGTTTCCCTCAAAAAACACATGAGGCCAAGTCTCTGACTAAAGTCTAGTGGAATGAAACTACTCTCTAGTTAAAGCTTTAAGAAAATTCAGTCTCACTGAGGTGAAAGGGGGATACATCCCAGTTCAGACAGTGTCTGGGAAAATCAAAGTGTCTTAATCACAGCAGATCAAGTAATGACATCTCCAGTCCTAGTAGAGTAGTAGAGCAGACTAGGGCAGCCTCCAGTTCTAGCCCAGAAGGCAAATTGAAGCCTGGGAAATCAGGCTGTTTTCTGGAGAGAGGATAGGTAGAGCTGGTCCTGCTTAAGGAAGACAATGAACACAAGGGGCTTCTGTGCTCAACACCAAGACTCAGAGCTGTATATGAGGAGGTCAGAAAATCTCCTCCTATACCCCAGGAGCAAAGCTCTACCATAAAATTCACAAAATAGGAAGAAAAAAAAAAGAAAAAAATGAGCAAGAAACCTTACCCACAGAAAGCTGGTATGGTGACAAGGAAGAACAAAATATCAACTCAGATGTGTACAAAAAGCCCATGGTATAAAGCTCAAAGAGTGATATGAATTGGTCTAAAGCCTAAAGAAACTTCTTGGAAATACTCATGAAAGATTTTTTTTTTTTTGCTTTTTTTTGCTGAGGCAATTGGGGTTAAGTGACTTGCCCAGGGTCACACAGCTAGGGAATGTTAAGTGTCTGAGACCAGATTTGAACTCAGGTCCTCCTGACTTCAGGGCTGGTGCTCTAACCACTGCGCAACCTAGCTGCCCCCCTCATGAAAGATTTTAAAAGGCAAATATAAAGGTACAAGAAAAATTAGGAAAATGAAAATGAATGCAACAGAGAGGCAACAGCCTGGAAAAGGACAAAAATTATAAGAAAAAAATTCCTTAAAAAATAAAATAAACCAAAAAAAAAAAAAAAAAAAAAAAAAAAACAACCCAAAAAACCCTAAAGAAAATAACATATAAATAACATATATACTTTCCAGGGTTCTCCTTAGTGATAATGAGGTCTAGCATTGCCAGAGCTAGTTCAAATTGTTTGAACAAAGTTGTTGAATGCTTCCCCCTGTGGATTGTGAGCTCTTTGAAAGCAGGAACTGCCTTTTGACTCTTTTTGTACCAGGAAACTAATAGGCATTTAGTAAATGTTTATTTACTGACAAAGGCAGGAAAGAGGAACTTAAGCAGTTTCTATGCTCCAGGCCTTCATAAAGACTTAGCATTTTCTTGAATGTTTTCAATCCTATGAAAGCATTTTATACAACAAATTTTTTGTCTTTCTAAAAGCAGTTTTTTTTTCCTGAGGCAAATGGGGGTAAGTGACTTGCCCAGGGTCACACAGCTAAGAAGTGTTAAGTGTCTCAGGCCATATTTGAACTTAGGTCATTCTGACTTCAGGGCTTGTGCTCTATCAGCTATACCAACTAGCTGCCCCTAAAGCAGTTACCTTTCAGTGAGGAAATTAAGTAGGTAATTGCTAAATTAGTTGCTAAATTTTTGTACTACTATTGCAAGTCTTATGAAACACTGTGCTCAAAATTTAAAAAAAATACTAGATTTAGTTATTCACTTGGGACAGAAGATAAGTTTCCAAGCATCTTTTTAGTTGTAATTGTATGAAATTATTGTTACATTATTTTTGTGATTTACTGGGATTCTTAATTGAACATGAAATTGCTCATATTTATAAAATTTTCTATTTTATTACATATTTCCTTAAGTCATGAACACCAGACAGGGATTTTTTCCTTGTCAGTTTTGTGGTATAAACTTTTTCCTTTTAAATAAAATTATAAAATGGTATTCTCTCTTTATTCTTCCCAAAAATGAACATTAACTTTTGTATATGTTTGAATTCCTGTTCATATTAATTTTCTGGACATTCTTTCCCAAAAAGTTATTAAAGTGAACACTAAGAGAAAGAAACTTTTTGATAATCAGCTCAAATATTTGCTTTTATTTTATATTTAGGAAACACAAAAATAGAATTTTGAGTGGGATATGTTGCATACAAAACTCAAAAAAATTGACCCTAGGCAAAGAGATTTACATTTAATTCACAATATAATAATTATATTTTGTTTTAAATGTTGAAAATAATACCTTTAATTGACCAGAAACTCTGTAATTCAATATAGATATGTTTGTGAGATGCACATCAGAAAAAGTGTGCACTTAGGCAAACCAAAAGATCATAAATACCAGCCATTGTAGTATACTAAACAGAATGCTAAATTTGGGGTTAGAAAGTCATTTGTTCTAATACTACCTTCGATTTGCTGTATAACTATGGTCAAGTCATTAAATCTTCTTGCTTCTTTCCTCAAATAAAAATTACATAATATAGCCAAGGTTGTGGTCAGGCTCAAATGAGCCCATATGAAATTCTTTGCAAAAGTAAATATGGTATATAAATGGCAATAAATATTAGATATCACCATTAAAAATCTTAATCTATAGCAAATAAAACCACCTAGGAATCTAACAAAGATAATTTCTGATATAGTATAATTTGATAGAGTTGCAGAGATATGTGGGGTTTTTGTTTTGTTTCTTTGCCTTTTCATTTATAGACATACACTGCAACATATGATTATTAAGGACTTGCTAGGCCCTTGGGACACAAACAAAATAGTTTTTGATTTCAAGAGTTTATATTCTATTAGGGTGATACATATACCTAAGCAAATAAATGTATTTTGTACTTAATTGTTCTTGGTTCAGTCAGGTTGTATGAAAAATATAACAATTGACAAGTAATGTTTTAAAGCTTACAAAATGTTTTAAATACATATTATCTCATTCCTAATACTACATAATGAAGAGAAGCACACATATGGTCCTAGCTCTTGGTCACTTAAATACAGCAGATAAAGTAAAACAGCAGCATTAAATCAATAGGACTTTGAGGAATGAACACTATATTATTAAAATGAAAATGAGGCAGACTTCTTTTCCACATTCAACAATGTGAGCAGAAAACTAAATCAATTCAAATATTCTATTAAGAATTTGCTTTACAAATGAAGAAAGAGTAAAGTAAATCTTCCAGAATTTTAA
This sequence comes from Myrmecobius fasciatus, assembly GCA_023553655.1. NCBI lineage: Eukaryota > Metazoa > Chordata > Mammalia > Dasyuromorphia > Myrmecobiidae > Myrmecobius > Myrmecobius fasciatus. The sequence continues at coordinate 9,500 of JAJPUD010015363.1, forward strand.
AAAATTCTTAGTGGATAAAAACTTTAAATATGATAAAGATGTTTTTTTGAATATCTTGACTTTTGATAACTTGGATTATAACTTTGTTATTAAACCAACTTTTATTTTTGTTTCCTAAGCTTTGTCAAAGATGTATCTAATTGATTGTTTAACAGTACACAAACTGGCGAATGAGCACAAATGTATCTGTGTGATGGAAAGTTTCTTCATCCCTCCTTTTTTTCTTTGATAATTACTTTATGAATAACTTTACTTTTAGGAAAAATTCCAGTCTTTTGAGACAAAAACATCATAAAAATAGCCTATATAAGACATTTGACAAATCATTTTTTCTCTGACTCTGTACTTTTTTAGTATTGAAGACTGCTGAATGTTTATTTTCAATAAAATTAACTTTTACAAATTATCAGTAGAATAATTTTTTATTTTTAAATTTTCACTGCATTAGAGCCGTAATCATGCTATATACAGGAAGCTATATATTACAGGAAGCTGAATAATAGTAGATTGGAAAAAAAATTATGTAGTTGCAGTGCAGTTACCAATCTATACGGGTAGAAAATTTTCCTTTAAGGTGTCTATACCAATAAAATCACAGTTCTATTAAAAATGTTGATTAAAATAGACTATTATGTAGAAAAGTTTTATAGTGTTGAAAATTCAGGTAAAGATGAACCAGTTATTAAGTTTGATAATAGAAAATGAACACAAAAACTTTAAGGCAGCTCTCACAATCAGTATGCAAGTTCCACTCTTGCCTTAGTTTATCCCAAATATTGCCTATGAATCCTGACTGATACATAATCCAAGATCTGAATCTGAATGGGTATTAGTGATGATAGAGTGTGTGTGTGTGTGTGTGAGCATGCACACTAATGAAACTAAGTAACTATTAAAAATTTTTTATTAAAACTTTTGATTCACAAAACATATGCGTGGATAATTTTTCACCATTGACCCTTGCAAAACCTTCTGTTCCAAATTTTCCCCTCCTTTGCCCCATCCTCTCCCTTCCCATAGATGGAAGGTAGTCCAATACATGTTAAATATATGTTAAATCCAATATATATATATGTATATATATAAATCAATATATCATATATATATATATATTTAAATCATCTCATTGTAGAAGAGAGTCATGTCCATTCAAATTAATCATCCTATAGTCTTGCTGTTGCTGTGTATAATGATCTCCTTGTTCTACTCATTTCATTTAGCATCAATTCCTGTTAAGTCTCACCAGGCCTCTCTGAAATCATCTTGTTGGTCATTTCTTACAGAACAATAATATTCCATAACATTCATATGCCATAATTTGTTCAGCCATTCTCTAATTGATGGACATCCATTCAGTTTCCAGTTTCTAGAAAAAGAGCTGCCACATACATTCTTGCACATGTGGGACCCTTTCCTTCTTTTATGATTTCTTTGGGACATAAGCCCAATAGAAACACTGCTGGGTCAAAGGGTATGCACAGTTTGATAGCTTTTTGAGCATAACTCCAAATTGCTCTCCACAATGGTTGGATCTGTTCACAGTTCCACCAACAATGCATCAGTGTCCTGGACTTCCCACATCCCCTCCAACATTGGTCATTATCTTTTCCTGTTATTTTAGCCAATCTGACAGGTATGTAGTGGTATCTCAAAGTTGTCTTAATTTGCATTTCTTTGATCAATAGTGATTTGGAGCACCTTTTCATATGACTAGAAATAGTTTCAATTTCTTCATCTGAAAATTGTCTGCTCATATCTTTTGACCATTTATCAAATGGAGAATGGCTTGATTTCTTATAAATTTGAGCCAGTTTTCTATATATTTTAGAAATTAGGACTTTAGCAGAACATTTGAAATAAAAATGTTTTCCCAGTTTATTGCTTTCCTTCTAATGTTATCTGCATTAGTTTTATTTGTACAAAACCTTTTTAACTTAATATAAACAAAATTATCTATTTTGTGATCAATTATGATCTGCAGTTCTTCTTTGGTCACAAATTCCTTCCTTCTTCACTGATCTGAGAGGTAACTTGTCTTCTTCTAATTTGTTTCTAATATCATTCTTTATTTCTAGATCATGAATCCATTTTGATGTTATCTTGGTATACAGTGTTAGGTGTGGGTCAATAACTGAGTTTCTGTCATACTAGTTTCCACTTTTCCCAGCAGTTTTCCTCAAATAATGAATTCTTTTCCCAGAAGCTGAGGTCTTTGTTTGTCGAACACAACATTACCA
>JAJPUD010015363.1:11836-37652 GCA_023553655.1 Myrmecobius fasciatus
TACCTTTGCTTTTTTTTTTTTTTTTCATTAATTCCCTTAAAATTCTTGACCTTTTGTTCTTCCAGATGAATTTTGTTATTTTTTCTAGGTGAGTAAAATAGTTTCTTGGTTTAGGTAGTATTATCTTCTTTATTATATTCACTCGACCTATCCAAGAGCACTTGATATTTTCCCAATTGATTAGATCTGAATTTATTTGTGTGGAAAGTGTTTTGAAGTTTTGCTCATATAATTCCTGACTTTCCCTTGACAGATACATTCCAAAATATTTTATACTATCAACAGTTATTTTAAATGGAATTTCTCTTTGTATCTCTTGCTGTTGGATTTTGTTAGTAATGTAAAGAAATGCTGTGGATTTATGTGGATTTATTTTGTATCCTGCAACTTTGCTAAAGTTGTGAATTGTTTCTAGTAGTTTTTTAGTTGATTCTCTAGGGTTCTCTAAGTAGACCATCATATCATGTGCAAAAAGTAATAATTTGCTTTCCTCATGACTAACTCTGATTCCTTTAATCTCTTTTTCTTCTCTAATTGCCAAAGCTAACATTTCTAATACAATATTGAATAGAAATGTTGATAGTGGGCAAACATGTTTTACCCCTGATCTTACTGGGATTGGTTCTAGTTTGTCCCCATTACATATGATGCTAGCTGATGGATTTAAATAGATGCTCCTTACTATTTTTAAAAAAAGTCCCTTTTTCCTATACTTTCTAAGGTTTTTTTAATAGGAATGGGTGTTGGATTTTATCAAATTTTTTTAGGCATCTATTGAGATATTCTTATGATTTTTGTTAGTTTGATTACTGATGTAGTCAATTATGCTAATAGTTTTCCTAATATTGAACCAGTTGTGCATTCCATGCTTGGTCATAGTGTATTATCCTGGGGATGATTTTCTGTAATCTCTTTGCTAATATTTTATTTAAGATTTTTGCATCAATATTCATTAGGGAGATTGATCTATAATTTTCTTTCTTTGTTTTTCTCCTACCTGGTTTAGCTGTCAGTAACATGTCTGTGTCATAAAATGAATTTGGTTAGGGGTCCTTCATTCCCTATTTTTCCAGTACTTTATATAGGAATGTTCTTTGAATGGTTAGTAAAATTCACATGTAAATCCATGTGGCCCTGGAGATTTTTTCTTAGGGAGTTGGTTAATAACTTGTTCTATTTCTTTTTCTAAAATGGGGCTTTTAAAATAATTTATTTCATCTTCTATTAACCTGGGCAATCTATACTTTTGTAGATATCCCTCCATTTCATTTAGATTATCAAATTTATTGGCATAAAGTTGGGCAAAGTAACTCCTAATTATTGCTTTAATTTATTCTTCATTGGTGGAAAATTCTCCTTTTTCATTTTTGAGATTAATAATTTTGTTTTCTTCATTCCTTTTTCTAATTAAATTAACTAAAGGCTTAGCTATTTTCTTGGTTTTTTTAAACCAAATCTTAGTTTTATCTATTAATTCAATAGTTTTGTTATCAATTTTATTAATCTTCCCTTTTATTTTTAGAATTTCCAATTTGGTATTTGAGAGTTTTTAATTTGTCCTTTTTCTAGCTTTTTTTAATTGTAAGCCCAATTCATTGATCTTCTCTTTATCTATTTTATACAAGTAAACATCTAGAGATATAAAATTACCTCTTATAACTGCTTTGGCTGTATCCCACAAATTTTGGTATGTTATCTTATTATTGTCATTCTCCTGGAGGAAATTACTGATTGTGTCTTTCATTTGCTGTTTCATCCATTCATTCTTCAGGATTAGATTATTTAATTTCCAATTAACTTTTGTCCTGGCCTTATATTGTATGTGGTTTTTATTACATCATGATCTGAAAAAAAATGCATTTACTATTTCTGCCTTTCCGCATTTGATTTTGAGGGTTTTATGCCCTAACACATGGCCATTTTTTGTGTAAGTTCTACGAACCGCTGAGGAAAAAAGTAAACTCCATTCTGTCTCCATTCAATTTTCTCCAAAGATCTATCATACTTAACTTTTGTAACATTTTGTTTACCTCCCTAATTTCTTTCTTATTTATTTTGTGGTTTGATTTATCTAGTTCTGAGAGAGTGAGGTTGAGATCCCCCACTAGTATAGTTTTGCTATTTCTTCTTGCATCTCTCTTAACTTATTCTGTAGGAATTTGGATGCTATACCATTTGTTGCATATATGTTTAGTATTGATATTGCTTCATTATCTATGGTGCCCTTTAGTAAGATATAATTTCCTTTCTTATCTCTTTTAATTAGATCTTTGCTATTACTTGATCTGAGATCAGGATTGCTTCCCCTGCTTTTTTTTGTTCACCTGAAGCATAATAGATTCTGCTCCAGCCCTTTATCTTCACTCTGTATGTATCTTTATGTTTTATATGTGTTTCTTTTTATTGTAGGATTCTGGCTTTTAATTGCTATCTGCTTCCAGTTTATGGGAGAGTTCATCCCATTCACATTCACAGTTAAAATAACTAATTCTGTATTTCTTGCCATCTTATTTACTCAGTTATGCTTTTCTTTTTCCTTTCCCCTTTCTCCCTTCTCCCCTCCCCAGTATTTTGCTCCTCCCTCAAACAATTCTCTCCCCTTTAGAGTCCCTCTGCCTTTTTTACACCTTTCCCCTAATTCTTCTATTTTCCCTTCAATTAGTCTTTCCCTTTCTTTTCTTTTCCCACTTTCCCTCCCACTTTCTTATAAAGAGGGAGAAGTTTCTCTGTGAAACCGAATGTGTCTGATATTCTCTTTTAGAGCTCATTCTGATGAGAGTAAGATTTACTTAATGCTCATCTCTCTCCCTTTCCCCCCTCAAGTATATTAGGTTTTCTTTGACTCTTCTTGAGATGTTAATTTTTTTAACTCCATTTTTACCTTATTTTACCTCCTTTTTCCTCTTTTCCTAGTATGATACCCATTTCACCTCTAGGTTCTTTTTCATATTGCCAAAGTACAATCAAATTTTACCCCCATTCTTTAAGTATACCCATAGTAGAAATATAGTTCTCAAGAGTTCTTGACTTTTTAACTTTTTATGGTTCTCTTGAGTTCTGTGTTTGGAGGTCAAATTTTTTGTTCAGATCTGGTCTTTTCATTAGAAATAGGTGAAATTCACCTATATCATTAAATATCCATCTTCTTCCCTGGTAGATAATGCTAATTCTAGCTGGGTATCTCATTCTTGGCTGTAATCCAAGTTCCTTTGCCTTTTGGAATATCTAATTCCAGGCTCTTCGATTCTTTAATGTGAAAGCTGACAGATCCTGGGTGATTCTAATTATAGCTCCTCAGTATTTGAATTCTTTCTTTCTAGTTGCTTGCAATATCTTTTCCTTGGTGCTATGGTCCTGAAATTTAGCCATGGTATTCCTTGGGGTTTTAATTTTGGGGTCTCTTTCAAGGAGGTGATCAGTGAATTCTTTCAATTTTTTCTTTTCTATTTTTTTCTTTTTTTCATTTTTTGTTATTCTTTGATTCTTTAAGTTTTATTAATTCATTCACTTCCATTTGTTCAATTATAATTTTTAATGTATTATTTTCTTATTACCTTTTTTAGCTCCTTTTGTAACTGACCAATTGAATTTTTTTGTTCATTACAGTATTTTTCCATTTCACCAATTTTGTTTTTCAGTGAATTGGTGTCTTTTTCATATCTCTTTTGTAGGACATTATATCTGTCTTTCAGTGATCTCATTTCATTTCCCCACTATTCTTCTAACTCTCTTTTGAGATTCTTTATGCAGTCTTCCAGGAAAGTCGTGTGAAATGGCGACCAGGTCATGTCTCCCTTTGTGGCTTCCTCTGGAGTTGCTTTACCTTTATAAACCTCAGGATCTAGGGTCTGTTCTTCTCTCTCTCCATAAAAGCTGTCTCTGGTGAGAGTTTTTTGTTTTTTATTGATTTTTTAAAAGCTTGAGGTCTATTTAAAGCAGAGGAGCAACAGCTGCTTTAATTTGCCCTGGGGCAGTTCGGCTGATTGACTTCCCAGGCTAAGCTATCAAGGCTCGGTCCAGTGTTTTCAGTGCTTTATAAACTACCTTTTACAAAAGACAAATCTGCCAATGCATCTGCCCACAAAAAGGGCATAGTGGTCCAAGAGGCTCACAAAAACTTCCCAGATGCTTAGAAACTGCCGCATTCAGAGTCCCAGCTTCCAGAGCAGCCATCTGAACTCAGCAAACTGATCCCCTGCCTGATTGAAACAGACCTGTTCTGGAGCTCTCTTTTAATTAGACCAATTTTTGCTTTTGTTTGATCTGAGATCAGGATAGCTACCCCTGTTTTTTTTTACTTCACCTGAAGTATAATATATTGTGCTCCAGCCTTTTACCTTTACTCTGTATGTATCACTCTACTTTAAATGTGTTTCCTGCAAACAACATATTGTAAGATTCTGGCTTTTAATCCAGTCTGCTATTTACTTATGCTTTATGGGAGAGTTCATTCCATTCACATATATGGTTAAAACTACTAATTCTGTATTTCCTGCCATTTTATTAACCCCAAATTATACTTTTCTCTTTCCTTTTCTCTTTTCCCTTCTCCCCAGTATTTTACTTATGAGCACCACTTGCCTCAAGCAGCCTTCCCCCTTTAGAGTTCCTCCCCCTTTCTTAGAGCTACCCCCTACTATTTCTGTTTCCCCTTCTATTTAGTCTACTCCATCCCTTTTCATCTTTCCCACCCACTTTTCTATAAGGTAAAAGCAGTTTCTCTGTGAAACCAAATATGTCTAATATTTTCTCTTTTAGTCAAATCTGATGAGTGAAGATTCACACAATGTTCATTTCCCTCCCTTCTTTCCTCAAATTATAGTAGGCTTTTTTTGCCTCTTCTGGGATATAATTTCCCTCATTTTACTTCCACTTTTCCATTTTTACCTTCTCTTGATTTCTGTATTTGGTGGTCAAATTTTTGTTTAGCTCTGGTCTTTTCATCAGAAATGAATGAAATTCACCTGTTTCATTGAATGTCCCTCTTCTTCCAGAAAGAAAATTCTCAATTTAGCTGGGTAGTTTATCCTTGGCTGCATTCCAAGTTCCTTTGCTTTTCAGAATATCAGATTCCAGGCACGGCCATCCTTTAAGGTGGAAGCTGCTAAGTCCTGGGTAATCTTTATTGTGGCCCATTGCTATTTGAATTGTTTTTTTTGGGGGGGGGTTGTTTTTTTCCTGACTGCTTGTAATATTTTTTCCTTGGTGCAATAATTCTGACATTTAGCCATGATATTCCTTGAGGTTTTAATTTTGGGCTCTCAGGAGGTGTTTGGTGAATTCTTTCAAGGGCTATTTTACTTTCTGATTCTATGATATCTGGGCAGTTCTCTTTTATGATTTCCTGGAAAATAGTGTCTAGGCTCTTTTGTTCATCATGGTTTTCCAGAAGTCCAGTAATCCTTAGATTGTCTCTCCTAGATCTGTTTTCCAGGTCAGTTGTTTTGCCATATAGGTATTTTACCTTTTTTCTATTTTTTAATTATTTGGTTTTGCTTGAGTGATTCTTGATGTCTCATTGAGTCATTCATTTCCATTCATTCAATTCTGATTTTTAGTGAATTGTTTTCATTTATAAAATTTCTTTTTGTATTTGTCCATTTAAATTTTTAAATGAGTTGTTTTGTTCTAAGGATTTGTTTTTCCATTTTATAAATTCAGTTTTAAGGAGTTATTTTCTTTTTCCATTTCACAAATTCTGTTTTTCAGGTAGTTGTTTTCTTTTTTCTATTTTGTCAAATCTATTTTTAAGGAATTATGTGCTTTTTCCATTTCAATATTTTGTAGTGAATTTTCTTCTGATGATTTCTGTGTTGCCTATTCCAAATCATCTTTTAAAGTTCTCATTTCCTTTCCCCTTTTTTTCTTCCAGTTCTCTTTTAAGATCTTCTATAGTTTCTTCTAAGAGAGCCTTGCATGAGGACCAATTTATGTCACAAATTTGTGATTTCATCTGGAGACAATCTGCTTTTAGTCTCCTCAGATTTTGAAATCTGTTGTTCTTTCACCATAAAAACTATCCATGGTTAGTTTTCTTTGCTTTTTTATTCATTAAAAAAAATAAAAAGTTAAGGTATGCTTTTAGGGCATCAGAGGTTGTCCAAGCTTCCTCTAGAAGTGGAGTGGCTGTATAGGGTCCATGCTGACTAATTCCCAGTGCTGGGGAGGGGGTGTGTGGCCAGGTCCTGTGGGAGTCTGGCATTTTGGGATTCACTATTTACATTTTGTGCTTTTGTTGGATGTTTTATAGCTACGCTGCTGATCTACCAGCTTGCAGTCAGGGCAGAGTAGCCAACACAGTTGTAGATTCCTCCCTGTATATCCACATCACTTCATGGAGCCCACACCACCCCGGGTCTGCACTGTCCCACTTGCATCTGTTCTCTGCCTGATTGTGCTTGATGTGCATCCCTTCATGCAGACTGAAACTGACCTTTTCTGGTGATCTTTGAAATTGTGTTCTGCTTGTAATTTGTTACACTCCCAATATTCCTGGATTTTGCCAGTCCAGAGCTAATTCAGAGGCTGGATTTGGTATTTATAGTCTGAGGGTAGTAGGAGGTCAGAAAGAAACGTGTGCTCTCTGTCATCTTGGCTCTTAATATCTTTTTTTAAAACTAAAAATCAATGTAAATAAAATTTTTTCTTCCAACATTCCCTTAGATTGACACACCCAGCTTCAAAGATCTGGACCACTGTAATATTTGTGATAAATAACATAATTGAAGTTGTCAAAATACAAGCTGCCCCAAATGTCTTAGCTCTTTAGTATCTTAGTTTAAAGCTACTAAATTGTAAAACTACAATAAGACTTTAGAACTTCCTGTATTTCATTTTATTTATGGGCAAATAGATTAGTGTTGATGATAGCCGACATAAATATTGTGCTTTTAAAGTTCGTAAAATATATTATGCACATTTGATTAACCAGGTATAGTAGATACAGTACCTGACTTGGAATTAGAAAAACCCAAGTTTTAATCCTACCTCAAATGTTTACTCACTGTGTGAGATGAAGTCAGTTAACCATTCTGGTCCTCAGTTTTCTCATCTGCAAAATTTATACTTTTGCCTAAATCTATGGTCCTGTAAACTATACATTTTATATGCTAAATGAAAAGATAAATTCTTTTTTTAAAACTTTAGATTTGCGGAGCAGCTAGGTGGTGCAGTGGATAGAGCACCAGCCTTGAAGTCAGGAGGACCTGAGTTCAAATGTAGTCTCAGATATTTAACACTTCCTGAGTGTGTGACCCTGGGCAAGTCACTTAACCCCAATTGTCTCAGCAAAAAAAAACAAACAAAATTAAAAAAAAAAAAAACCTTTTACATTTGCATAATTATACTGTGAAGTTATTTTTGAGGCAATTCTTTTGATATGAATAAATGACATATTTTGTGTCTAGATAATGTGCATGGGTTTATGATATACCATTAAAAAGTTTTATATATTTACAATATATGTAGAAAGTTTGTTTAACGATTTTGGGCACCAACAAGAAAACTGACAAGTCCATAAGAAGAGGTCTTTTTTTGGCTACTGAACTGCATTGGAAATGACTTTAATGATTTAAAAGTGTGTGCTGAAACAGACACAAAACCTCAACAAATTTTTGAGAAAATGGAGAAACAGGAACAAGTTGAGTGAGTAAAGCAACTACAAAGAGAAAGGTTATTGACTAAAGTACATAACTAAATGCATCTCTTGTCACAAACTCAAAAGTTATGGGAGTAATATGTATTTGTTATTTTTATTCATTCAGTTCCCTCTTTATCAAGGAAGCCACTGGGTGAGAATTTATTCTTATGAATTTTTTGCATCTGCAAATTTGCATGATACACTTGTAAAACTCCTTGTAATATACAGTTATTGTTATACAAATATTATGTTGTTGGCAGTTATAAAAAACATCATTTTTGCTAATAAGTCATCATCTCTCAGAGTTTTGTACTTTTGTGAATTCTCCTAATCACCTTTGAGACAGTGAATTTTTAAAAGAATTCTTAAATCAAAATCTATCTACCATTCTTTGGTGAAAAGTTGTACTCTTCAAAAAATATTTCCTGACTGAAAACATTTAAGATTTAAATGGCTGTGTGGGATTAAAAATTAAACATGCCTTTTTATTTTTAAATAATACACATAAACATAAGTTGAAATTTTAAATGTTAATAATTCATATAGTATTTCTGCACTTTACCTGTGTATCTATTTGTCTCTTGATGTCAAGGGGAAAAGGGAGGGATAACTGTCCTCTCCTTACTTGGGAAATATTAGCCTTTTATGAGAAGGTGACATAGATATTGCATGGTCCTAAGAAGGCATGGTAGAAACCATGATGGGGTGGAGCTCCCAGGTTGTTATTCTCCTAGGCATTGGCTAGAATTTGGAAAAAATTAGCTTTGACCATGGGGAAACATATCTATGTTTTTCCATTTTTTGGTATTACTTTTCTCTGATGATAATTGCTTCCTTAAGCCTCATACAGACATATGTAAGCCACATATTCTCTGTAGGGAGAAGTATTTATAATGTGTAGATTTATTAATTTTCTTTGCCTAAGATTGTCTGAGATGTACTAATGTATTTGTCTTGAGGGAGAATTAATCTTGAGAATTTTACAAGCTTATTGATATTTTATTTATAATATAATCACTAGGATATGTTTCCATAGAAATCTTAAATTCTTTGACTTTAATCAAGTTGTTTTTAATACTACATTTTAATACTACATTTGTACTTTTCAAAGTACAAAGCAACAGTAATACATTTAAATCAAATTAGGACAAGTTCTATTCAAATATCCTGAAATTCTTAAGAGTGTCTTCTTTCTCCTGTTGTACACAAGGCAAGCATTTAGATGAGCAATTTTTGCAAAAGAAATCATCAGTAATTTTTTTCAAAATTTTTATTCTTTCCTCCCAAAATCTATAGATTTTCCTCCCTAAATGCATCTCTTTCCTCTCAAAATCTATAGACCACTTGGTAGGCAACTCTACTTGTAACAGTCCTTTTTTTTCTTTTCCTGCTTCCCCATGTAGACCTAGCCATAAATATGTTTCAAGGCCCATTCTAGTGAGCAGAGCATCCATAATTAGCAATACACAGGGGTGAATTTGTGATTGATATTGAAACTTTTCCTTTCCTACTTTTTTGTCTAAATGATAGTCACTCATTTTTTTGTATATTTGGAAAACAAAATGTTATGTTTAATGACACATTAATAGATATGCCTTGATTATATTCTGAATTAAATCTGCCCCAACAAAACTCTTGAGTGCTGCAAAGCAGATTAAAATGTAATAGGGAAATATTTGATAAAATAAAGATGTAATACAACAGAGAGAATGTTAATTTGTGGCTTTCCAAGGAAATATGTGGTCCCTAAGGAATGTAGAGATACTTTTCTATTTGACCACCATTCACATGAACAGTATTTTGTTCAAAGAATTATATAAATGTTCCAATTTATTTGGGGGAAATTTTCTAAAATAAAATTCCTCTCTACTAAAATCCTACTTTGAAAATACATTGTATTCAGGTAATTAAGAATTTATAAGATGCTATACTATTTGAACATGGACAGTGTCTTGTGCATCTTGCTAAGGTGGAAAGATTTTGAATGGAGACTTGGTTATAATCTTATTCTTGTCATTTGTCTGAGAAGGTCATCAGTACATTCTTGTATTTGGATGAATACTCACAGCAATTCCTCAAAGACCATCTACCAAGTCAGAAGAGGTTAGATTCCCACAAATGAAATTCCTCATTTCTCAAATACTGATATGAATTTAGAATCAAAGCATCCATCTTAAGACATGTGGGAATGACATTTGTCACCTGAACTAAAAATATCAACTTCTGTCTTCTCATTGGGGGATGCTATAGGAGGCAAGCATTTTCTTAATTTTCTAAAAAGGAATAAAAGTAATTTCTTTGACTATAACCACTAGCCTTTCTACCTATGGAAAAAAAAATCTGAAAGTGAATTATTAGAGTGATGGTTTGTGTCCTCTATTATTTGGAGATCATGTAAATCCTAACAAAAAGGCACTGTCACTTTAACTTCTCTGCCACTCTGACATTCTTAACTGTCACTCATAACTGCCCCAGTCATTCTAATTTCATTTCATTTTTTGATAGTTACCAGATGGTTGTTCAGGAGCTCCCGCAAACATCATATGTTTGGATTTTCACAATGCTATTTTGAAAATTTCTTGGAATATCTTATGGAGTTGGAGAGATATGATGGCAGTGTGCCATTATGCAAATTCAGAATGAGTTGAATTATCAAAATCAAAGTTGTGAATTAATTGGGATTAATACATAATTCCATTAATACAATGGAAGATTGTCTCCAGTCAAGAATGCCTCAGTGCTTTACCCTTGGACTTGTTAATTTATTATTTATATTCATGATTTAAAGACAAAGATGAAATGCTTAATCAAGTTTATGGATCACATGAATTAAACATGATTAAACAGATCTGGCTTAACAACATTTGTTATGTTTGAAAGAATTGAATATTTACCTTATTACAGACTCACAAATGTGATACTCCCATTCCTCCAAATGAAAATAGTGTTCTTTTTTGGGTTGCATAATGGAAAAGAGCTGTGCCTGGAGAAATAATTTCACTTTATCTCTATATCAAACATACTAAATTTGTAATAAATGCAGTATTACAGATTTCACATTTTGAGACTTGGAACAAAAAAAACCCCGTAAGAGTAAAGAGTCCAAAATAAATATCACATGAGAGAGTTAGTAATGCCTTAGGTTGAGTGAGGGTTAGAACTTGCTATGAGTGGCTTTTTAAAGGGAACATAAAAATAGTATAGAATTTATTATAAGTCATTACAGAAGATGAAATAGGGACCAATGGGTTAGAAGCCACATAGAGGCATGTTTGTGAAAGCAAAGTGCATTTATAAAAAGAATAATTGGCTGCACATTGATGCATTAGAGATCACCTTCACTGGAAGAGATCAAACTGAGGAAATAAGAGAACAACTTACTTTGTTGACCTCAGTGCAAGTCACCAGTTCCAGACATTGCAAGCCATTTGAAAAGTTTATCGATGTGAATACAATCAGTGATTTTCAAGAAATGAGGTTGTTCTGCTGAATTGGGGATAAGTAGATAACTTTATTTTCAATAACATGAAGTCTTCAAATTTTCAGCCAATAAGCTTGTTTACAATTGCTGGAAAAAAACTCCATAACATTACTAACAGGATGATTTGTGAAAATATAGGGAAGCTTTGACTGTTTAGGACCAGCATGGATTCAAGAATAAATAGGTCATGCTAGAGTAATTGGTTACTAGATATTTTGTATCTGGATTCCAGAAAAGTGACAGTCTATCATGATGTCCTTAACATCATGGGATGTGGGAAGTAGGTTAAATAATAGTATGATCATATAATGGGATGTAGAGCTGATCCTAGTATCTTCCCAGGTTAAGCACAACAAGCTTAATCTCTCTATACAACAACTCTTTCAAACTTTTGATTACAAAGATCCAACAATTCTTGCTATAATTTCTCTGTTCTAATTATTAAATAAAATATTCCCAAAGATATTACAGCAATTTATCATCAAGGAATACATTATGGCCAATTGAAATTTTTATATCGGGAATGCAGAGCTGGTTTAATATTAGGAATCTATTAGCATAATCGACTACATCAATAAAATTAATAAAGGAAAACATATGATTATTTCAATAATTGCTCAAAAAGCTTTTGATAACATAGCACCCACTCCTATTAAAAACACTTGGCAGCATAAAAATAAATGAAGTTTTCTTTAAAAATAAGCAATATTTATCTAAAACCATCACCAACAATTACATGTAATGAAAATAAGTTAGAAACATTCCAAATAAAATGAGGGATGAAACAAGAATGCTCATCATATCACAATTTTATTCAATATTGTACTAGAAATATTAGCTTTAGCAATAAAAGAAGAAAAAAAGTGAAAAAGTTAAATAAGCAATGAGGAAATAAAATCTTCACTCTTTACAGATGATATGATACTCAGAGTATCCTAGAGAATGAACAAACATAATTGAAACAATTAACAACTTTATTAAAGTCACAGAATATGAAATAAATCCTCATAAATCATCAGCATTTCTTGATATTACCAACAAAGCTCAGCAGCAAGAGATTGAAAGAGAAATGCCATTTAAAATAATTGAAACAATATAAAATATTTGGTTGTCTATCTGCCAGAACAAATCCAGGAACTATATGAATATAATTACTTCTCAGACAAATTAAGTCAGATCTAACCAATTATAAAAATATCAATTGCTCATGGGTAGGCTGAACTAATAAAAAATTCTACCTAATTCTACCTAAATTAATTTACTTATTCAGTGTCATGACAAATTGCCAAAAATATTTTATACAGCTAGAAAAATTAATTAAAAAACATGTTGAAAAAGAAAAGGTCAAGAATATCAAGGTCGTCAGAGTTTTTAAACATGCAAAAAAGGTGGTCTAGGCATACTAGATATAAAACTATAGTAAAAATTAGCAATCATCAATACTATTTGGTACTGGCTAGGATATAGAATGGTGGATCAATGGAATAGATAAGGTATCAAAGACACAATCATAGATCAGTATAGGAATTCATAATTTGATAAATCTAAGGACTCCCAACTTCTGAAATAAGAAATCATTATTGAACAAAAGTGGGAAAGCTGGAAAAGAGTAAAAGAGAAACTAAGCATGGACCAACATCTCACCCAATATATATCAAGATAAGATCAAAACTGATGATGCCATCAGTAAATTAGGAGCACAAGGAATAATTATCTTGCAGATCCACAAAGAAGAAAATAATTTATTCCAAAAGATATAGAATATATGAAATGCAAAATAGATATGGATTACATTAAGTTAAAATTCAGCAATAAAACTACTAATGTCTATCACACAAAGATCATAAAATAGGGAAAAGGATCCTCATATAAACAAAAATATAAGAACTCTTTTTATGGTGGCAAAAAAACTGGAAAATTATTGTGCTATGAGAAATGAGCAGGAGGATTTTATAAAAGCTGGAAAACTTAAAGACTTAAAGGAACTAATGGTCAGAGAAATTAGCAGACCAATGAAAATAATGTATATAATAACTACCATTGGGCGATGATCAATCACTTAGCTCTTCTCAGCAATACAGAGATCGAAAACCATTGAGAAAGATTCATGGAAAAAATCTTTCTCCATGCAGAGAAAGAACCATGGATTTTGAATGCAGACACAAGTAAACTATTTTACTATTTTCTTTTTTGTTGTTTTCCTGTAACTTTTTCCTTTTGTTCTGTTTATTCTTTCACAACATTGAGTCATGTGAAAATATATTTACATAATTACACATGTATAACCTATATCACATTGCTTTCTGGCTTGAGGAGGAATTGGATGATGGTGAAAAAGTTTGAAAGTTTGAAACTCAAAGTCTTTTCAAAAAAGAGTAACTGGAAAAATAAATATGAGTTACCCAAAAACAAAGCAAAACAAAAAAACAATAACTGATGATCTCAGTAATTTTAGAAAAAACAAGGAAAGATTTGCATGAATCATGAAGAGCACAATAAGCAGAACCAAACAGACACTGAATATACATTAACAGGAGTATTGGTGTAAAAATGATTTTGAGTTAATAAGTTATTCTATTATAAACACCCAAATTAATTCTAAAGGTTATAAAGAAAGATGCTACTTACATCCAGAGAAAAGAATTGATAGATGCATATTATATTATATACATACACATACACATACACAGGTGTGGATGTGAGTGCAAATGCACATATGTACACACACCCCTCTATTTCTATCTAATGGTTGCCATTTTTGGGGTTAGGGGGATGTAGAAAAAAACTTTCACATGATGATTTTGTTTTATATTATGTGATAGTAGATTTTTCAGTTTGATGTACAATTATACTTTTTATTATATTATAGGAATACTTGCTTTGTTCCAAAAATATGAAATAATGTAATAAATGGTGGGGAAAATAAATTTTTATTTATTTTAAAAGAATTTTGTTGGCCGCAATGTAGGCCACAGGCTTAAAAAGCATAAACCTCTGCACTATGTCCCCTTTTGCCACTTGCCCAAATTTGAACTTACATTTCAAAAGCTGTTTATCTGCTCCTATAAAGTAAACAACCACCATTCCTTTAGTTATGAAGGCTTGCAACCTCACTGCCATCCTTGTATCCTTATTATCCCTTGCTCATTTCAGTCAATTATCTAATCTTATTAGTTCTACCTCAATAATCTCTCTTATATACTCCCAATTCCCTACTCCCACCCTTATCTGGTCCTTAACTTCAGCTTGAACTACTGCAAAAGCAATACATATCTGCAACTTGTCTCTTCCTTTCCAATCAGTCTTGCACATAGCTGCCAAAGTCACTCATTTAATACACTTGAAATGTTCATATTTCCTTTGAGATTAAATTTATCATTTAAAGCCCATTTCAACTTGCCTCTAATTAAAGCATCCAGTCATATTATGCTATTTGCCTTCAGATACTGTCAAGTTTTCTTACTGTATATATGTATATGTATATATATATATATGTGTGTGTGTGTGTGTGTGTGTGTGTGTGTTTGCTTCATATACATTATAATTCCCTTCCCATATTTAAACAGGCAGTCTTCTGTGCCTGAAATGACTCTTTTTCCTCTACCTCTTATAGTCTTTTTTTTTTCAGAACTCAGCCTTCAAAATGTTTTTATTTTCCTGCTTGTTGTCTCTTCCCAATGACTTTGTATGAATTTGCATGTCTCACATGATATAAAGCAAACACTATGAAGGAAAAGAAAGTTTCATTTCAGTTTTGCATCCCTCAGTGTGCGTAGGACAGTGCCTTTCACATAGTAGTTACTTAACAAATATTCATGGCTTGATTACTGACATAAGCTAATGAAACACTAAGAATTTCATTCCTTAAGCTTTCTCACCTTTATGGAAATTGTTAAATACCATAGAGACGCATCATTAAGCAGGATAGAAACTTCTGTATAAAGATTTTTTTTTACATTGTTAGACTCACCAATTTAAAAAAACAAAAAAGCTAAGCAGTCATTTTTAACATCAAACATGTTAAAATTGGCTGATTCACTGTCAACTAGACATTGTTGAATAACATGACGTGTGCCTAAATACAAGTGTTTTTGAAATGTAGATTGTAATGTTACAAAGGGGAGAAAAGAGTAAGTCAATAAAAAGATAAAAAAACAAACAAATAAATAAATTGATGTCTGAGATGACAGCTACCGAAAAGAGAGACTAGTTGAGTATTCCTGAAAACTGTGCTCCATATTTATGAAGAAAAATATAAAAATAGATATATTCAACTAAATATTTTCTTTAGTAGTGTAAATTCCACTTAGCAATTTCAATATTTTTTAAAAAGTACTTATTCATGACATGACATGGAGAAGAAATAATTCATCTAAATTTATTTTGGAGAATCTGAAAGTTTAATACATGTGGAATTAAAATTGATTGCTTGGTCCAGAAAGCATAAACAAGGGTTAAAAGTTATAAGGAACCAAATTTTGGAATTAAATGAGAATAATCGAAAAAAGAAATACATTGTAATGTATTCCTTAAGGTGTTCCCATAGAAAGTAAAAAAGCTATTTGTTGGGGAAGTAGTAGAATTGGTTCCTTCTATTTGAAGAGCTGAAAGAACACTGACAAGAAATATTTTCCAATTCTGAAATTCAAGAATTCTTTGATCCTTAAACACAACTGAGTATTATAGTTATCTCAATGTATTACCTCACATTGTAAGCTCCATTGTGGTAGCGATGATATCTAAGAAAATTTTGTTTCCCTAAACTTAACCCAACTCTGCACATAGCAGACAATTAAAAAAATTTCTATAATTAAATTGAATTATGAATTATTGAAAGATATACAAGTGCTAAATATAAAAGCATAACACATATTAATAATATATTTGGGTAATAAACCAACATGAGAAAATATTACCTGACAGAAAAATTTTAAAATTTATTCCATTGTATATGTCATAAAAACACAATATATAATACAAAGATTCAAAGTTTAAAGAAAAAGCCTGGGAAGGAAAAAATATGAAAACATAAGACAACTTTTTAAGAAGTATATTATGGTTCTTAGTCACAATATAAACAGTAAATTATTCTTTGCATATCATAATTATCATCTGAGTAATTTTCATAGTTGGAGTGGATCTGTGAGATAGCATTTTTTTTTCCTGTGTATGGCTTTACAGCAATGGAGTATCCATCCTCTGCTTTCTTCAATCCTCAATCAATCCATCCTCTGCTTTCTTCTCTCATTCCAATAAAACCAAATCATAGTACCTCTACTATCACAATGTGTTTAATATGGTTTCAAAAATTTAAAGTAATGTCTTAAAATAATTACTGAGAAAGAAAGTAAAATTGGAGACATTTTAACATGTTAACATATTTCAAGAAGTAAGAAAAAACAGGTTCCATATTGGTCCAACCTAACCCAAGAACGTGAAAATAAAATCCTAAGAAGCCATTTCTTTTTTTCTTTTATAAAGACAGTCCTGAAAGACTATTAGCTGTTTCATAAATTTTTTAATAACAAAATTTTAGGAACAAAAATCACACATGATAAAAATAAAACACAGATAACTTCAATGTATGTAAAAAGAATTTGAAGAATTTACACCCTACAAAAGAGCACATATTTTTTCCCTTTTTAATATCTGATCTACTAAGAAATGTTTTAAGTACAATAATGTGTAATTTCACTATATCAATATTCATTCTGGATTTTCAGCATAGAGTCTAGTTCAAAATATTTGACAGTAATGTTTCTCCTCTTTATTGTGACTCACCAAGACTTCCTCACTAAAAAAAAAAGGCATTTACATGCAAGTTACTCACACATAATAAATTTCTATGTCCAAGTATAAAATAATGCTTCATATTTTCCTCATACAAGGTTTTCAACATATGCAATAAATTAGACATAATTCATGTTACTAAGGCTATTTTACTGTACTCATTTTTTACTGTACTTGCAAATAGGAAAACCATTAAAGAAAATATAACTAGAGCAACAGAAAATAAAGTGAACACTTTGATATAGGAAGAACTCAATATTCCAGATAACTAAGAAAACTAAGATGTGCAGTATCACCTTCTCTAAGCTGCCTTTATATCTCAGAAACAGGAGCTGCTGAATCAATCATTCTTGTCCCCAATAGGAAACTAATGAAGCAATGAGGAGGACTTGAGAAGAAAACATCTATAACAGAAGCAACAATTTAGGTATATGAGACAACAGATAATAAGCCCAGGACTTGCCAAGATTAAGGAGTAGAGATGTGTAAAAGATCTTCTCAGTCCGAGATGTCTTCACATAGACAAAGACACACAAAGACACACTCATGACTAAGAATATAATATATAAATTACTTGCAGTAAAAAAATTTAAAAAATTGATAATTAAATTCACAAAGGAATATTCAAACAAAAGGATATTTACAATAATTTAGAACATTTTAAAATTTACTCAGAATATGGTGAGAAAACAATTTATAAATTCTACAAAGCATTTACGTATTACCACAATAAGGTAAGAGCAGCAAGATAGAGGGAAAGAAGAGACACATACTACTTGAGTCAATATGATCAAAAGCATAATACAATTCTGAAGTGTAAGAAACAATGGCAAAGGTTTATATTTCATTATGTTCATTCCCTCATTTTGTTTCACTTCATTCTCGTCTCTTCCTGACAATTATGCTTCCCACCTTCATAGGAAGAGAGACTCTATAATTTATTTCATTGGTATAGGGATCTCCCGCTGAGGAAGGAACTTCTGTCAATTTGAGGCAGCACTTTGTCTGAAACTCAGAATCATTCAGTGTTGCCTGGATACTTAGAAGTTAAGTGACTTTCACAGAATTACACACAGCCAGTCTGTCAGATAAGACTAGATCTTCCTGGCTTTGAGACCAGTTCTCTATATGTACCATTACACAATGACATCTATAGGACTTAAGATAAACCTTATACTGCTTATTCCTCCACCAGAGCCATTAGGTGTCTTTTGGTAACTCTTTCTTTGGCTTTCTTTCCATGCTCCTCTATACGCTTTCTTATGGACTTTGGTCTAAAATAAAAAATTATATGTCATCACACATACTTCCAGCATTTAATAATATTAATAGGTTGGCTTCAAAGGGATCAAAATTATAAAATTCAGGATGCTCTTGCTTCCTCTGTTCTCTGTTCGATGAAGATGCAAGAAAAAAAAAACTCATTCAAAAGTCTTAACTTATAAGTAACTTATAAATAAGTTAAATTTAAATAAATACAAACAATTTAATGCAAAATTACTTGTAATTAATCTTTGATCACCTTTCAGGAGTTCAAATTGTCTTCTAGCTTAAATCATGTAATGGTCTCATACATAATTATCTCTCTCCTGTTTCCCTACCTTTGAATAAGTTGTTCCTAGGCTAAAAACACAGCTCCTCACCACTTCTACCTCTTAGAAGCCCAGGTTTAATTCTCATTTAATCTAAAGTAATATCTTCTATGTGAGGTTGTTTTCTGATTATCCTAATTACTAGCTCTCTGCTAAATTACTTTGTATATATCATGTATGTACATGTTTATGTCATACATCAATATACATTTACTTACAAGTATACATGATGTTTCCCTCAATACAATGAAAGTTTCTTGAAAATTAAAGGGATTATTTTGTCCTAGCACCTACTACACTACCTGACAAATAGTAGGTTTTGAAACAAATGCTTGTTGATGGATTGATTTTTTTTGTTAAGTGCAACTTGTGTGGGAAAGAGAATTCTTTGACTAACTTCCAAAGTCATGAAGAACATGTTATTTTTTAAAAATATATATATTGTTTATTGCAACTGAAAATGATTTGTGTTTACCAGTTTCCTCAGAGAAATAAAAAACTGCGTAATGACTGTAACTGGTGGCAAAGAAGACATGAATAACTTCCCCCCCAAAAAAATCTTTTTTCCCTATGATAGAGGTAATGTTTTGACATACTAGATAATGATTATTCTTTTGTCAGGCCTCTGTTAATAATTTTTTCTTAAATATGCATATATATGTGTATAGGTACATGCACACCTATAAATAGAATTTGCTTACATATTTGAATGACAGAAAAAAGTAGAAAAAAAGATACATCATTTGAGCTCAATAGGTTTAAATAGTATGTGTACCAATTTAAATTTGCTTTATATGTCATGTAAATAAAATGAAGCAGTCCTCAAGGTGACTAGTATCAATGTCAGATTCATTGTCTTTGTTACATATATATAGCAAATGATATCATATGTGAAAAATAATTAAGAGTTCCTGAAACAAAACCATCAGGGACATAATAAAGAACATTTAAAAAGTTTATTAGCCCTGGATTATAACCATGACACAATAACACTAAGGGTCATAGTTGAAACTTTTAAGGCTTAGATTAGGAAAACTTGGCTAATGTAACTTTTCATGATGCACCTCAATTTGACCTCATTTTACAAGTTATTCATTTAGTAGTCACTTAAAATATAATTAGGTATGTCTATGAACATGCCATTAAAATAGCATTTTGTTTTCCTAATATACTGGAAATGAGTGACGATCGATGAGACTAAATGCTAGGAATTGAAATGTTTCTGTATCACTCACAAATTCACACCTATTTATTGTCAGAGAGGCTCTGCTCACCAGAAGGGGCTTTAGAACACAAATATGGTTAAGTCTGCATGGGGAAGCATCAAAAAAAAGGGCATGTTTTAGGGGCAATTGCTTAACAAGTGGTCTAAAGGTTTTGGGAGGAAAGAATAAAAATATTTTGAAACAAGTTACTGATAATTTTTCACAAAAATTACTCATCAAAATGCCCCCCTTGTGTACAACAGGAAAAAGAAGAGACTCAAAGAATCTCAGGATTTGTAATTTTTTTTTGACAGAATTTGTCCAAGTTTAATCTATATATATTACTGCTATTTTAAGTACTTGGAAATGATACAACATTCAAGTTTTAAAACTGATATAGATAGGAGTTTGAAATCCAGGAATTCAAGATTTCTATGGAGACTAATATAATTATATCATTTATCAATTTTCAACAAGAATGGTAAAATGATTAAACCTAATTCTCCCTAAAAACAAATAAGAACATTATTCCATGGTTGACTTTCCTCAGAAAAGAAAACTCATAAATTTGCACTTTACACATATTTCTCTAAAAAGATGAAATCTATTTGTGGTTTAAAGAAAAAAAATATCATCAGAGAACAGTATGACCATAAATAGGGAAAACACAAAACTGTTTCCCTACATTCAAAATTTATTTCCAGTTTCTGATCAATTCCTAGGAAAATAATAACCTAAGAGCTATCATGGTTTTTAATATGGCTCTTTAAGACCATACAATTTATGTGCTACTTTCTGATAAAAGGCTATTATTTCCCAAGTAAGGAAAGACAATTACCTTCCTTTCTCCTTTAACAGCAAGAGAGACAGAGATATATAGGGTAAGTGCAGAAATCCTATATGCCATTTTATTAACATTTCAAATTTCCACTTATATTTATGCTTGTGTACAATTATATACTTTATTTAAAAATAAAATCATGATTAATTTTTACTCCCACTCTTAACAATTCAAATCTTAAATATTTTCATTCAAGCTTTTTTTTGAAGTGTACAACTTTTTTTACCCTTCAACAAAAAAAGCAGAAAAACAGATTTTGATCTAACAATTCCTTAGAAAATTTACTTTGCCTCAAAGTTGAGAAGAAATACACACAAAATTACAAGACTCTGAGAGATGAAGTCTTATGTACAAAAAAAAGATGTCCTTTGTGTAATTCTGCCTACAACCTAATATTTGTAGAATAATGATACCTATATTACAATGATAAAGACAAAATGTGTTATTGGAACTTGAAGATGCAAAAGATCCCTTAGAAATAAGAAATTTTCACCAGTGACTTCCTTTGTAAAGAAAGAGGAAACTGAATGGATAAAAGTAACAAATATACATTACCTCCATAATTTTGTTCTTTTTCACATGAGATGCATTTGTCTGTGTACTTTAATTAGTCAACACCTTTCTCGTCATACTTGCCTCATGTGGTTGGATCTTTCCATATTCTGAACAAAAAATTCTTGCATCATCATGTCCCTGTCTACTTGTTCTTTTAATTTTTCAAAGTTTTTCTTGATGTAGGCCAAGATCCAATTCAAACCGCACATTATTTTTTCTTCTCTTAACTTTCTAGTTTTGAGAATTGATCAGCAAGCTTTCTAAAAACATGGTAGATGTGTAAAAATGTTTAATGATAAATGGTAAACACATGAACTTTACCTAGACAAAAAATATAAGGCATTTACCCATATTAAAACAGCTGTCTAAAAATAACTACACAATATAACTTGCAAGTCAAAATTTAAAAAAAAATTCTTTTCATTTAATTTACAAAAATTTACAAAATTTGCAGCTTACACAATCACAAATTTAGTCCAATGTGCTAATTTTGCAGATGAGGAAAATGAGGGCCAGAACTGTTGTGTGACTTGTTCATAATCATGCAGCTAGTAACTGTCAGAAGCAGTATTCAAAACCAAGGTTTTTCTATTTCTGAGGCCTGCCTGCACTGGATCTACTATACCAGATTTATCAAATGTGTGTAATATACTTTAAAAACTTTAAAGCACAATGTATGTCAGCTCTTAGTACTATTGTCAGCATCACTAAACTATTTGAACATAAAGGAAATGAAATATAGAAAGTTCCAAAGTCTTAATGTAATTTTAAATTTTATTACTTTTAATAAAACTAAGACTTTTTGGTCACCTTGTATTCTGACAACTATGCTAATATATATATATACGTATATATATATATACATATATATATATACATATGTTCATTTTATAACATCAAGCTTCATAACTGAATTTAAATTTATCTACATAGTCTATTTCTAATCAACTTTTTTTTTTACTACAACTGTAATTTCACTGCTATAGAGACCTTGAAGGAAAGAAACTTTTCCTCCAGCATAGTTTGATAACAGTTTTACAACTATATTTGCAATTTTTTTCTAGTTTACATGAAAGTCAGTTTTATATAATGCATCTTTTATATGGCATGAGTACCAGCTCTACAGCAGTGAAAAATTGAAATTTTAAAATATATATAGCACTGATTGCTCAAAAAAGTTAATTTACTTGAAAATTTCATAGAAACATTATTTGTCAACTTACAGTGCCTGATGGTAGGCATTTTTAATATGATGTTTGTTTAAAAAGACTATGATTTTTCCTAAAAATAAATTCATAAAATAAAAGACATAACGAGGGATCGAGGAACTTAGAATTTGACAGATATACTTTTGCTCAATGTCTAGTTGTTCTAATGCTAATTCTTTCATTAAGCATTCTTCTGACAATGCCCTTTCTTTATCCTGCTTATTTAATAATCTAGAAAACAAAAATAAGAGTTGGTTTTATAACAAGCTTATAATCAAATTATTTAAAAATCAACTCATGCAAAAACACCTTTATATATATATATATATATATATATATATTGGTGTGAGCAATACTGAAAAGTTACTATTTCACAGAATGTTGTAAGCTTCAAGGTAATGCAAGTTACTGCCTGTAAATACCACTAACCAGTGGGTTTTCAGAATATGAGAAATTAAGGAGTTAAATTTCCACAGAAAAATCAAATTTCAGTTTCTCAGAAGCTGTGAACAAATAAGGAATAGGGGAGCTAGGAAGGCTCAGGTGGACTCATAAATTGCTTATTGAAATGCTTGCATTGTATATAACAGGAAAAAGAAGAAACTCAAAGAATCTCAGGATTTGTAAATTTTTTGATAAAACTTGTTCAGTTAATTTATATGTATTATTACTTTTGGTTTTTGTACTTGGAAATGATACAACATTCAAGTTTTAAAACTGTCATATAGCAAACAGCTTAATTAAAGCCAAGAATTCAAGATTTCTATGGAGACTAATATACTCATGATTATATCATGTAGCAGTTATCAACAAGACTGGTAAAATGATTAAACATAATTCTTCCAGAAAACAAATAAGTTACTTGACTTTCTTTGCAAAAGAAAATTCATAAATTTACACTTTACACATGTTTCTAAGGATGAAATCTATTTGTGGCTTAAAGAAGAAATTATCAGAGAACAGTATGAGCATAAATTAGGAAAACACAGAACTGTTTCCCTAGGGTCAAAACTCATATTTTTTTTCAGTTTCTGGTGAATTCCAAGGAAAATAATAACCTAGGAATTATCATGGTTTTTAACATGTCTATTTAGGACCATGTAATTTATGTGCTACTTTCTGATAAAAGGCTATTATTTTCCAAGTAAGGAAAGGACAATTACCTTCCTTTGTCCTTTGTCATCAAGAGAGACAAAGATACATAGGGGAAGTGCAAAAATCCTATTCATAATTTTATTACCATTTTAAATTTCCACTTTTGTTTATGCTTATGTGCATTATTTAAAATTTAAAAAATTATTTTTACTTTCACACTTAATTTAAATCTTAACTGTTTTCATGCAGCCAATATATTTTTGAAGAGTACAACTTTTCTTTCCCTTCTATAAAGAAAAGCAGATAAGCAGTTTTGATCTAACAATTGCTTTGAAAATTTGCTTTGCCTCAAAGTTGTCAAGAAAGACACCCAAAAATTACAAAACTCTTGAGAGATAAAGGCTTATAAGCAAAAAAAAATGTTTTGTGTAACTGTCTACAACTTAGTTTGTAGAAGGATATCTGTATATTGAAAGGATAATGACAAAATGTGTCATCAGAACTAGCAGATGCAAAATATCCATAGAAATAATAAATTCTCACCAGTGACTTCCTTCATAAAGAGGAAACTGAATTGATAAAATTAACAAATATACATTACTCCCATAATTTTGGTCTTTTTCACATGAGATGCATTTGGCTGTGCCCTTGAATTTTCCTGCACATTTTTCCTTCATACTTGCCTCATTTGCTTAGCTCATTTTTCCTTTTCTATTTTTTCATAAATTTCTTGTGTCTTTGTGTCCCTCTCCACCAATTCTTTCAAGTTGTCAGAGTAGTGGTTGATGGAGGCCAATACCCACAAAGACTGGTTTTTATGGCCTGGTCAATTTTCTTAGGGATGTGTGCTTGCGGATAGAGTCAGGGCCTGCAGTATGGTAGTATTCAGTTAGTTGTTCTCCCACCATCTTCCACTTCTCTGGCTCCAACATCCCCTCCTTAGAGAGCCCCAGTATCCAAGAACTTGGTGATCTGCTTCTGAGTTACCAAGAAACCTTGCTCTTTTATTAACCTATCCAAGCATTGTTCATACTTCCCTTGAGAGGCAGGCTCCTTTGTTAGCGCTTGCCCCATTTTGGCTGGAAAACAAATGTGACTAGATCAGCCCTCACCAAATCTTGCTGCTGCCTGTTAAAACTTGCCTTGTTCTAGGGTCCCTGGGATTCCTCTCACCTACTCTCACTGTTTACATCAGCCAAGCAGCTGCATGCCCTACATTAGGTGCCAACTGTCTGGATCTGCTCATGGGAGGGCGTGGGTACCAGCCTAAATCCTCATCTTGGGTGAGAGTGACGAGTCGGAACTCACGAGGATGGTCAAGCAGGAGTCCCATTTCTTCAAAGAAAGCCTCAGCCTTGCCTACATAATACACTTACCTAACTATCAGATACTGCCCATGTAGGACCACAGAAACAGCTTGCTATTGTGTGCACGTTAGCATAACTGCTTCAAGCACAACACAGGTTGGTCCCTTACCTGACTTCTCACTCAGGAAGGTCGAGATGCCCATTGGAGGATGGGGAGCCAAACCAGACACTGTCAGAGAGTTCCTTATTGGACTAAAGGGTCTAATGCCTCACCCAGGGTTTCCCACAGTCTGTATAGCCCTTACATCTCCCCCTTTCTTTTGTTTTAATTGAAGCAGGTATGTACCAGTGGTTAAATCCATTAAACTATGAATAACAAGTTTCAGCATGGGAAATCACAGAGGCAAGTAGTAATGTTAAGCAATGTGAGTCAACAAGATACTATAAGGGACTTTCTTGAGACCCAGAAGGAAGGTACAGAAAATAAAACTGTTGTCTTGTATCTCTCATCCATTGAGCTGCCTCATGTAGGTAGTGTGCATTTGTGGACACCTGCTGTGAGTTATTGATATACATACAAGAAGAGGAATTCACAGCTACACATCTCCTTCAGCAGCCAAGAGATAGTCCAAAGCCAATCTATTGTCCATCACTTCATGAGCCAGGGAATCCGATGATTCCTGCAGGTTTTTAAGTCCTGTAGTAGTCTCGTGAGCAATTACTTCTATGGTCATTGTAATATTTGAGAGCCCTCTCAAGGAGGGAGTGACCTGATGTTTCCCAGGCCTTCTCCTTCGTTTCGAGGGTCTTCTCTTTGTTTCTCTCTGATGGACAAGGCAGATATAGCACCGCGGTACCCATCGGATTCCTTCTCCATCTGTAGAGACACAAGCAAACCCTCTCCCCCAAACTGTCAACCCATCTGGTGCCTTCCATTCACCACTCTCCAGAGCTCTCCACATCACCTGGTGATTATCTAAAGATACTGGAGCTGCTCACACTGGCCTCTGGCCTTCTGGTGGTTTATGAAACCTGTCTGCTCAGGCCAGTGCATGCTCATCAAAAACCCCAAAATGAATAATCTATAGGTATACATGAAGAGT